>NMUG010001250.1:0-18453 GCA_002855965.1 Monotropa hypopitys
TCTATATCTTTATAT
This sequence comes from Monotropa hypopitys, assembly GCA_002855965.1. NCBI lineage: Eukaryota > Viridiplantae > Streptophyta > Magnoliopsida > Ericales > Ericaceae > Monotropa > Monotropa hypopitys. The sequence goes on from NMUG010001250.1 coordinate 16, forward strand.
GTATATAAAAGTTATATGTGGTCCCCACACCGTCCTATTTTGTATAATAGATTGAAAATATACACTTAATGGTATCGCAACATGTGACTAAAAGCTTCTATATATTATTATATAGATTTGTAATCTCTTTCACATTGAGAAATATTTATAAATAAAATATATTTCATGGAAATAAATTATATCATTCAATATAATTCTTATTCTATTGATATTCTCTTATTTTCTCTATTTTTTACATGGTATCAGAATTATTATTGCAGTTGTCATTGATCTATTAAGAGTTAAATATGCTCTTTAACTGCCACTATTAGTGAATCTATCACATCATAAATATTTTTTGTTTAACCTTGATCTATCAAGGAATTATACTCTGTGATTGCCACTATTAGTAGATTATTCATATCAGAACACTTTCTTGTGGTATTTTCTCTATAGTCGCCACCAAATATATTGTTCCCTCAGTCATCGCTCTATCAGACGGCTCAGTTCCATCCTACTCTAACTCAAGTCATTTACCCATAACAAATCGAGTCTCGTTATTTATTGTTTTGACATTTATTTAGTCAAAATTTGTCACTTCAAATCCGTCTCCTTTAATTGTTTCTTATACTATGCAGCATCATGAGGTTTTACAACTCATTGTCATCACTATAGAAGGACCCAATTACAATATTTTGGCTCAGACTGTGTCCAACTTTCTCAAGGGCATAAGGCTTTGGCGCTACGTCATCGATGATATCATCAAACCAGAAAAGATGGAGAGGATAACTCCAAACGCATTGACCGTCTTAAGGAGTAGGATGACAAAAATCACCAGATCATCACTTGAATTCACAACATGTGTGTCCTCTCCATCAGTCTCCAATTTGGTAGATTCGAGACTACCAAGTCTCTTTGGGACTTTCTAGAAAAAACGATACACCTCTGCTGGTTTGTCTCATCAATACTAACTTATAAGCACTCTGCATAGTATGCAACAACAATCTGGACAATCCATCAAAAATTTCTATCTGAGATGCATTATGTTTGGGGATCTACTCGCTTCATCAAAACTTGAATTTTTAGATTCAACCAATGATGAAAAATTCTCTAACTATCGAGATCGTCAACACTTGGTTCTTTTTCTTGTGGTTCTTACTAATGACTTTGAGCACGTTTGTGCATTTCTTCTTCATCTCAGCACTTTACCTACACTGCATCAAGCTATTACTAAGCTTCTCTCAAAAGAAACTCACATTGCCCCTCCCAAGACACCCCCTACTTCTAATGATGATGTCTTTGCTACTCCTAGGGAACCTCAACGTAACAACAAAAGTTACTTGTGAGACCTGCATCACATATATTCATCATTAGCGATTAATAATTGAGGTTTAAGGTAATCATAAATATTATCGAATAAAGTTAAATAATTAAAATAAATTATAAAGTCTAAGTAAATGATCTAAATATTATTTGAGGATTTATTGCACTTTTAGGGAATTCTTAGTAGCATTTAAAGATGAAAAGAAGCTAATTTAAAGATTTAATAAGCTCTGGGGGTCTTAGTATAAGAATTAAAACCTAAAGGGGAAAAGTGTGATAAAAGAAGAAAATGGAAAATGTGCAGTGAGGTGTCATATAGCTATGTATCCCAGCACGACGATGGATACAGACTATGTATCTAACCAAGCTACGTGTGTGAGTGTAATGAAGGAGTAATCTGCATGTGATTTGTGTCATCAATCGTTGAGAGGTGTCGTAAATTAGGATGTGCAAGTGTGGATGAGTGGTGTGGTGTCAAAGATTTGTGAAACGGAAATGGATACGTAATATGTATATGCAATCATATATACATAGTTATATAGGTAATCGGCTGAGTCCAGTAAATTATGCAAAGTCAAATTGTGTGATTAAGAGTAATGTTTGAGAGAAAGGAGGGTTTGTTCGATAGAAAGAGTTGTTCAGGAGTGAGAGGGAGGTTCTAGTTAAAAGGAATTCGATCTGGGAAGAAGATGAACAGTAATGGATGAGAATTTAATCAAATGATTTCTTGAAATTTTAATTTCCTTTACTTGGTTTTGGTTGATTTAAATCCCCAAACTCTCCAATTTGAGTTTATTTCATAAATTCTTTGAAGTACATCCTTCGTTTGTATCTATTGGTTACTCTCGGAAAGGTTCGGGTTGGTTCGAGCGAGTGTCGGGAGGCCCGGAGGCCCCACTCCAAATCCCCCTTTTTTGTCTAGTATTTCAATATACAACCCTGTTGTATATCGAAATGCTCAGTATTTCGATATGTCCCTCTCGGCATTTCGATATAGCATATCCTCTGTTTGTTTTTCCTTTACGCTTATTTCGATATGCGCCCTTTGCATTTCGATATGCCTGTCTTGAGATTGTATTTCGATATGCAGAAAATCAAGCCCGATATTTCGAAAGGCTTCCTGTGTAGCCGGCCCCAGAGAAAAGGCCATTGGTAGACCTTCACACTTCCATATTTAAAAGCTTTAAAGCGATGGATCCATCATACTTTACTGGAATTAAGGGGGAGGAGGATGTAGAGAATTGGATGATGAATATTAATCAAATCTTCAATATTATGAGAGCGGCCAATGATGATAAGTTGAGTTTAGCAGTATTTATGCTATCTGAGGAAGCATATCACTGGTGGCAATCTTCGGAGAGGGTTTTATTAGCAGCGGGGGCAGCTGTGAGAATTTCTTGGAGGGATTTTGAGGAAGCTTTCAGCGAGAAATATTTTTCTCAATATTATCAGGATGAAAAGAGGAAGGAATTTATGCTGTTAGAGCAGGGGGAGATGCCTGTTGAGGAATATGTAGCGAAATTCACAGCTCTGTCTCATTTTGCACCATTTATGGTTACTACAGAGCAGTCAATATGTGAGAAGTTCCAATTGGGATTAAATTCCCAGATCCAGACTCGAGTTGCAATATTGGAGGAGTAGAGTTTCAGGAAATTAATAGCAAAATAAAACATAGTGGATAAGGAAATAGGGAAGGTAGATGATCGGAGGGAGTAGGCTAAGAGGGCTCGGACTAGTAATCATCCACAGCAAAGTGGAGCTAGAAGTCAAAATGTACAATATAGTGCAGGATCATTCCAACCTTATGCGCAGAGTTTCAGTAGAGGTGTAGGCCAGAGTGTTAGTAGGCAGAGAGGTGATGCATCTAGTCAGCAGCAGAGTCAAAGTTATTCGGGTAGGTAGGCTTCGAGATTTCAATTGTCAGAAGTGAAGTGTTGCAAATGTAATCAGATAGGACACTATGCCAGGGACTGCACTAAAAGAACATTCACTTGTTTCTATTGCAGTCAGCCAGGCCACATATAGTGGGAATGTCCTCAGGCTATAGTAGAGGCTTCATCAGTAAGGAATGCTCTGAGTAGAGGTCGTGGTGCAGCAGGTAGTTCTAGAGGAAGAGGAGTGAGCCAACCATCAGGAGTAGTCAGACAGGGTAGAGTTTTTGCTATTTCAGATTAGGAAATTCCAACAGCCCATGACGTGGACCCAAGTTTGTCTTCAATTTCGAGGAGAAATTTCTGTAAGTTGGGGAGAGTTGTGAGACATGCATCGCATATATTTGTCATTAGCGATTAATAACTGAGGTTTAAGGTAAATAAAATATTATAGAATAAAGTTAAATAATTAAAATAAATTATAAAGCTTAATTAAATGAACTAAATATTATTTGAGGATTTAGGGAAAATTTAGGGAAATTTTAGTAGCATTTACAAATGAAAATAAGGTAATTTAAAGATTTAATAAGTTCTGGGGGCCTTATTGTAAGAATTACAACCTAAAGGGGAAAAGTGTGCTAAAAGAAGAAAAATTGCAAATGTGCAGTGAGGTGTCGTATGGATGTGTGTCTCATCATGGCGATGGATACAGACTATGTATCTAACCAAGCTACATGTATGAGTGTAATGAAGGAGTAATGTGCATGTGATTTATATCATCAATCATTGAGAGGTGTCGTGAATTGGGGTGTGCATGTGTGGATGAGTGGTGTGGTGTCAAAGGTTTGTAAAATGGAAATGGATACGTAATATCTATATATAATCATATATACATAGTTATATAGGTAATCGACTGAGTCCAGTAAATTATGCAAAGTCAAATTGTGTGAGTAAGAGTAGTGTTTGAGAGAGAGGATGGTCTGTTCGAGAGAAAGAGTTGTTTGGGAGTGAGAGGGAGGGAGGTTCTGGTTAAAAAGAATTCGATCTGGGAAGAAGATGAACAGTAGATGGGAGAAGGAGAACCCATGTTTCGCATAAAAGCTTCTGATTTTTAATTCATCCGATTAAGGTAAGGATTCTCAAAACTAATTATACAGATTTATCATGTATTGTTCATAGATCATATGATTAAATTTAGAAGCAAAACAAACAATGTTTGGATAATAAATTGGATTAAAATTGATTTGGAGGAAAACCCAAAAAATCGCAGAACCAGAGTAGGACCGGGCCCAGGACCGGGCTGAGCACCGAGCCCTCCATCGGTGCCACCGGTGGAGCCACCGGTGCTGTAGCTGGTAGGCTTCTAGGTTGACAATGAGCCCAAATGCTTTGGGTTTTGGCTCGGGTCTTGGCCAGGAACTTCGGAAAATATTTTTAGGCCTAAAGTCAGTACCTAATCTGTGAATAATAAAATGTCTTGTTAATCCCATTTATTCCTTGCAAATTGTCTTGAAGTTTCTTTAATCCATACTCGAGAAAATCCTTGTGCAAATCCTTTTAAATTCTTGTCCGGAAGATCCTTCTATTGATTCCCTTGGATTGGTATTCCATCTTTTATGAATTAAACATCCATTCCTGTCTGATTTTATTACTTCCCGAGCTTCCCCGAGGTGATTGTTTGAATCACGAAGAATTTGGTATGCTCTGTATGGGAGTTTGTGATGTATATGGATGTTCGGGTGATTGCCACGAGTGTTCGGAAATCACGTTTCATATTTTTGGATCTTCCCAAAAATCCCTCTATATTTTGATATATGATCACTGCCCCTCTTTGCCTTATTTCGATATAGCATACGTTCAGTTGGGCCAATGCATTATGGCATTTTGATATGGGGTTTCCCCTTGTTCCTCTTTATTTCGATATGTTGAGCCTCCTGGTGGCTCTTGTTTGTGTGTCATTTCGATATAGGGTCCTCCCTGACCCTCTCTTATTTCGATATGCATAAACCTTCTGCGTCCCTCCCTTTGTTAGACATTTCGATATACACTCTGTGTATATCGAAATGTGATTGGTTGGCACAACCTCCTGCTCGTCTCCCAGCTATGAACATTTCGATATAGGATTCCTTGCATTTCGATATGCACTCTTGCATATCGAAATTCTTCCTTCTTGAAGCTGTGCAGTAGGGGTCCGAGAGCTTTGCATATTGATATGCAAAGCTTATGTATATCGATATGCAGTGCACTTGAGGCAAGCCCAGTGAGTCTGTATTTCGATATGTGCCTTTGGCACATATCAAAATACACAGTTTGGCAGATTTTGAAGACTTAAGTATAGGGGCATTTTGGTCTTTTCCGGGTCATATGTGAGTGTGTATATGAGTGAGAGAGGAAACCATACGGCATTTTCAGACTCCCTTTCTCTCTCTTTCACTCTCAGTAGCCTCTTTCTCTCTCTCTTTCTCTTATCTCCCTTCTCTCTTCTCTCACACTAAATCCTTGAAGATTCAAGGCAAATTGCCTTCACAAATGTTCATCCCCTCTTCTCCCTCTACACAGCCATGGTGATGGTTTTGCCATTGGAGCTCAAACCCTCACATAGGGTTTCATGGTTCTTCGATTTGAGGTAGAGATCTCTATCCCTAGTGTTTTTATTTTTGGTTTTCTACTTCTCCCTCTAGTATTTTCAAGAGATCTCATGTGGGTGTGTATATTTTCGAAATCTCCTTGGTGGTTTGTGTTTACCCTCCAATTAATTATGTATATGTGTTGAGTAGGGTCTTGTTGGACTCCCTACGACTTTAATTTGTTGATCCCTCTTTCAATTTCGAAAACCCCCAAATTTTGTATAAAATCCTAACATGTCGATTTTAAATCAATTTAGGGAAAATGGTCGATTTGAGTTCCTATGGTCCATTATTGGGTATAAATAGTGTTTTGACACATTAAATCAAAGAATTGAAAGAATTGAACAAAATTTGGTATAACTCGTGTTTTGGGTCTAGTTGGGTGATTAGGAGACGTTGCCCTAATCACATTGGAATTTATAAACGAAAAGATAATTGTTGGACAAAATACCCTAAAACATATAAGTACTTTAATGTTGGCTATATTTATGGGATTCTGTTTCCCCGGGATTTTGATCCCTGAATGCTATGCATTCACGATATTGTGCAATGGGAGATTGTCTGGCCCCTCCCGACGAGTTGGGAAATACTAGGAATATACGGTTAGTTGGTTGATCACCCACTATCTCGGAATTTGCCTAAACCTAATAACTCAGTTGACTTGATAAATTAAGGAATTGGTATATTAGAAACCAATCACCTTGGAAATTGATGAAAATTGGTATACTAGAAACCAACATTTTCAAAGTAATGAAAAATGAGTCCTTTGGAACTCGTAGGACTTGGTAGATTGAAAACCAACTCCCTTGTGTTTGAAGACCAAGTCTTTTGAGATAATGATTGTTTGTTCCTTTATTTTTACAAAGCGAGTCCTTTGGGAAAATTGTGAGTCTTCTCTCTTAGGTTGGTATCGTTGAGTCTTTTGGAAACATTAAGTATTTAATTTGAGTCAAAGAATGAAATGTGAACGTTTTAACTTAGAAAATGTAATGAGATCCATATGCATACATATTTACATTCCTTGCCTTGTCACACATGTGCCCCAATTTTAGAAACATTTGGTTATAAATTTCTCTACCAGACTGTGGTTTGCATGACCCTCTATTTTTATAGGGATTTGGCTCACTTGGATTGGAGTATCTCGCTTGAGTTCTTTACCGGACTTGGAGTTAGGACTCTTGGTAGTTGATAGGTTGTCCTACTATTTCTCACACTTTATTATATGTCATTTATTCATATTGTTGTAACATTGTAAAGGACCGTTTTATAAAGTCCTCCATTGCTTTTCTGTTTGTTCATTACATTTGTAAAAGCAGAATGGACTATGATTATAAAGTCCCCAAATCGCTTGTAGTATTTCATGTGTAGCGTCATCTTCAGTTGTACCTTTCTCTTACAACTCATGTATTATTTCATTTGTGTCATTTGTTCACCATTCATGTACCATGGGATATTATGGTGGTAGATGTTTCGTTTCCACACTCTAATTTCATTTAATTAGTATAAAAATGGTTTCAAAATTTTGAGGCCGTTACAATTTGGGAGATGGGAGCATTGCTATTTGCAATAAAGATGTATTGGGTAGTGCAACTATGAAACGTGTATATGGTATATTGCAGATCTGGCAAAACAAAAATGTGTATATAGTATATATGATGATATGGCAGTATGTTAGGGTATTGTATAATATGACGTGTATATATGACTGGGACAAAAAATGTATGACCGGGACATAAGTGTATATGACTGGGACATAAGGTGGGCGGGAAATTTTGTTGATTGAAAATCCGTCCTGATTTGTATTATAGATTGTGCGAATATCAAATCTGCCAAAACTGACCAAACTAAACTGCTTAAACCGTAACCAAACTGATCCATCCAAATAACACTAATAGACAGTTAGCAGATGGAATAAATGGCAATCCATTACGAGCAGATCGGATTGGAAACCGATCCAATCTACCCAAAACCGACCACTGGGCAGCCCTAACTACCACGTGACGCATCAATCATGGATCATGTTTTTCCATCAAGTTGTTGTAAAAAGTGTCCACTAAATGCCATTGTGTCTCTTCGTGGTGAGGACATTTTTGCATGAGTTTGTTTAATATTTCTCATGTTTCGCGAAATTGTTCACCGTCTAATTGTGTGAAATTCAATAAGGCGCGACAAATTTGATTTGTTTTTTCCAATCGAGAAATATTTTTCAGAAGTTCTTGCCGGCATTGAATCCAAGTCGTGATGCTTCTTGGTGAAAAGGTATAGAGCCACTGCGTAGCTTGATCCTTCAATATGAAAGGAGAGAGCTTTAGTTAGAGAGAATCATTAGTAAAGTGCATGAGGATTCTTGTTTTCACGCCCCTAAAAATAGATAATAGATTTAAGAGCATGAGCTTAATCTCAGAGTGGGTGGATATCGGGGCTGGCTGTCTAATACATGACGGGTCCAAGCATGCACCGGGTAAGAAATAATTCCCTATAACAGGATACCCTCGTGGATTCCCATCGGAAATTGCCAGAGGAGTCTGAATATTTCCACCAGGGACTGGTGGAACATTGTTGTTACCGTCTGGTGGAAGAACATTATTCAAATTATTTTCAGTATTCTTGGCCATTTTATTCCGATAATCAATTTTATGACTCTTCAAAGATGTTCGATTGGCCCTTGATGAACGCTCTATCTCCAAGTCTATTTTTTTAAATTTCAGAGCACAAAGAACGGCGTCCAAGCATAAGACACAGAGATGAGTTTTTGATGTGAGAATTAACTTCGAGAAATACTTACAGCGCTTTGAAGATGATTCTTTTCTGTGTGTGGCAAGCAATCCTCGGTTGTCTTGTAAGCTTTGGAGGGTCAATGAAGGTAACAAAATAAAAAATGCAGAAAATAAAGAGCAGTAAAAATAAAACTATGGACTAAAATAAGAAACAAAATCTAATTAAAGAAATCGTGCGACTGTCCTAGACAATGGTGCCAAAAATTGATTGATGTAGTAAGCGTACTAAAAATAATATTTATTCAAGGATTTAACACTAATATGCTAGTGGTAATCAAGTATCGATCACAAGAAAAGTGGACTGAGTTTCTATAATTAAATCAAGATTCTTAAATTAGTTCTGAAAGATTTGATTTGGAGTTGATTTTAGAAACTAGGGAAACAATGAAAATAGGAAACTTTTAAATGTGGAAAGTTCATATAGGGTTTTAAATCCACTTGGTCTACATACTCTTGGTTCACAAAAAATGCAAACAATTGTTCAGAATCACCGACACCACAATAGGTTGCAATCCTATTCGATATCGTCGAAAGATATTCATGAATTGCCGAATAGCATGGGCCTAGCACGACCCATCTTACCAGTACAACCCGTCTCAAAAGAATATGGTGTCTAATAGAATAACCCATCTTATGGAGCATAAACCATCTTACTCAATTATCGGAAGCAAGAATGCACTATTGTATGACTTAGTGTTTGATTATCGAAAAATCCAAACATAAGAGATAGAAAGAATAAAAACATTCATTAAACAATGAATTGTCAAAATTATGCAATCAATCCGAACAATACAATGAAATAGAACCTAAAGTAATGGGATTACAAGTTTCATCATTACCCTAGACGTGAAAGTTAGCCGGCCATGGTGGTGGTGGAAGCCATGGACAAAGAAGAACATTCGCCAATGATTGTAGTCGTCGTTGAACTTCCTCTAGCCTCCCTAGGGTTTTCTCCCAACAAAAGATATGTCTTATGAACCCCTATGCATTCTTATACATGCCTCATTAAATTAATCCCCAAAAATCCTTCCAAAAATGCCCCCAAACTGCCTTATCATTTTAATTCTCGAATCGTGCACATTAATGGTAACTGGCATGGCAGTTACCGGTAACGCGGGCCTATGTATCTTAGGCTTATGGTCACCGGTTATCGGTAACTGGAAGTACGAGTTAGCGGTAATGCATGGCTCTGTACTTTGGCTTCCGACTTCCAATTACCGGTAACTACGGAAACCAGGTTTCCGGTAACTTGCAACACTGTTTGCTAGTTTGAGTTTTTGAGTTGGTTTTCTATCTTCGGGTACTTCTCCAAAGTTGATTAGAGCATCTTTTTGGATGTCCCGGTATATTGATCTTTTTCTCGCTTAATTCTTGTAAATTCGATTGAAGCTACAAATTCCACAAAATAATTAAATATACAACTTTAGGCTAACAAAATGTATAATTAGAGAGTATAAATAGGTACGTTTCTGCACCTATCACCACTGGTAGGCCCTCCAATTGTAAAGTTAGATAGAGAAATGAAAAAGGTACGTAATAGAGTTTTGGGTGAGTAAGAGAGTGAGAAACAGAGGGTCCATTTGTAACACCCCGAAAAATTTAAACTATTTTTTGAAATAATGGTATTGAGCGAAAGAATAAATAAGAGAAAAAACTAATGTCATCCCCACATCATCCCATATGACCAAGTATGAAAGTCACACACATACACACACACAAGCAAGAGTAAGAATTAAAGTTATTACAGACCCATGTGTTATCCTTTGAAATAAAAGAGGTGCGGAAATAAATAAACAAGGCATATACAAGAGCTATAGTCTTTAAAATCTTCCAAAGGATGCAAGTACGCCACTCCAAGCTAGGCCATCGGATCCTTACCTAAAAAGTAGAGGATTAGGTAAAGCCTAGTAGAGAGATGTAAACAAGCGATGTATATACTAGTTGTGTGCTAGTGTACTGAAATAAAATGTGAGATGCATGCATAAGGATCCAATAAGCTTTACATGAGATTTCCAGAGTGATTACCATTATTCCAACTCTCAATTCCAATAGTTAAGTGTCAAAATAATTGACCTCCTTATCAAAATAAGGGTTTCCAAAACCTTTCCAATTGTCTGATCTAGATAAGGTTCAAAATTATATAATTAAGAGTTTAGGTTATTTATTCTGCGCTAGTAGCTCGTCAACTATTTAACCGTATAATTTCTCGTATTACCCGACTCGACGAGAGGGTCCAGTCAAACCCCCATTACGCAATGTCATGAATGCATAGTATTCAGGAATCAAAATTCTGATGATCAAAATCTCATAAATATAGCCAACTCAAGGATCGATATCCATAATATCCAATTTGATTGATTCTAAAATCCTTACTTTCCAAAATCCATATTTTTTGCCCAAAGAACAAATTGAATAATTTTTAGTACTTTACAAGGTACCAATGTGAAATTAAAGTTACCAATTTAATGAAATAACCTTCAATTTCATTTACCCCCAAATTCCCAAAACTATAGTTTTGGTCAATTTGGGGCTTTTGCAAGATAACCATCGGGGAGTCAAATTAGTACTATAGGAAGGCCATTGGAGTATATAGATGTGTTATAGACTCGACACAACCTAGGTAAACCCATAAATATACCTACACATGCTTGACCCACGAATTTTACTAGAATAAAGAGGGAGGGAGAAGAACTAAGGTTACATGAGTTTACAAAACTCTACCTTGTGAAGTGATTAAACCAACTCTAGATGAGAGTTCTTCACTAACCACGGATTTGAGACCACCAATGCGAAGAGGAGAGTCCGGTGATCAACGTTTGTGAAGGCCTCAAGCACCAAAACCCACCAAGGAGAGAGATGTGAGGGAGAAAAGTGGGAGATGGAGAGAAGGTTGTGCGGCTAGGGTATTGATTTTAGAGTGTATATGGCGTGAGAGATGAGAAGGAAGAGTGTATATATGTGCTCAAAAAACTTTCCCCAAATTGCCCTTACTAAAGGGCATATCGATATACATGGGGTGCATATCGATATGCAACATCCCAGAATTCTCCCAGAAAACATCTCATTTCGATATACCCTCCTATGGTATATCGAAATACATATGGGGCAAAACAAACTAGAAGGGTATCATATTTTGATATACCCTCAAGGGTATATCGAAATGCACTAACGAAAGACAAAATAGTGCGGTAACATATTTCGATATACCTCCAAGGTATATCGAAATACAGAAGGAAGATATGAAACCAGTAGAAGGAAGAAATACAGAAGGAAGAAATGCCTCGCGCATGCGTCCCGGATGGATTAGGAGGAGAAAGAGCGAACAGGAGCGGGTAGTCCCCACGGGACCCCTGTCTGGAACAAGCAGTGCGATCAGATCTGTAACGGAAAACCGGACAAAATCAGTCACAAAGACTTTGAGTGAAAGTCGACAGGTCCACGAAGATGCGACAGAGCGGTATACAACCCCTAGCCCTTCTTCTATCCCTTCTACCCCTCGTAGATCTCCCCTTATCCTAACAGCCTTTGACCCATCACTGTTATAGGATAGGGATAGTATGAATTGGGTGGGTGGAGAAAGAAAGAGGGCTCGAGGCGGGGCTCGTATATCGAAATGCACGGTGAACAAGAGAACAAAAGGGTGGCATATTTTGATATACCCCAGGATATATCAAAATACTCAAGGGAAGAGAAAAAATAATATGGTGCCTTATTTCGATATACACCCCATGGCGCATATCAAAATACACCTTTCGGTGAAGGCAGAGAGGGACTACATATCGAAATAAGAAAGGGTGAAGGGAACCCTTATATCGAAATGCTACAAATGCAAAGGCCACCAGAGGCTTTGCTATATCGAAATGGGACAGGGAGGAGGGATTCCCACATTTCGATATATGGATTTAAATGGAGATTTAACATAAAATTTTGTTTGAATAGAATTATGTGATTGCCAAACGACGTGGCAATCACCCGAACATTGACAAACACTCCTAAATTCATTCCCGAACCTTATAAACATTTTAAATCATAAATATGGGTCCTGGGAAGGCCTAAATCATCAAATTTATATTTTATTCTAAGTGAATTCCTCTAAATGGAATGGAAAATTCAAAAGAAAATATATGGAAATTAATTAAAATTTCCAGAGTGTGACAAATTACCCTCCTTAAAGAAATTTCATGCTCGAAATTTTCATGATCAACTCGCCAAGGTACAACACTAAAAAGAATAATCTTCTATGAATCGAATACTTCCAGACATTTCTCTCGAATCCAGGATGCGAACAGGTTATTCCTCGACATTTTCAAAGACAAGGACTAAGGGCGAGGACAAGGTCCTTAATATTCGAGACCTCAACAAAATTAAATTAAGAATTTACGGTTTCGAAAGAGGTTATAAGGCCGAATATGAGTCCATAAGGCAGATACGAGATGAAAGCTTAATGCTCAACACTCTCCCAAACTTTCCTTGCCCTCACAACATGCTGGAAGTTGCAAGAATCTCTACAATCTCGTTGAAAACAAGGAAAGAGAAACGACCAACTCACTCTACTTCGACTCACAATCAAAATGAGGTATCTTAACTACACATGATATGACAAGATAGCTTCCAAAGCTGACAGGAACAACAATGTACTGGAATACGAATTTTTTGAGAGGAGGAAAATTCCACGCCTCCGCTGCATTTCACCACATCCCACTATTCACATAAGAAGTGATTTTAACAAAGAAGGGGAGGTTTCAAATACCTTGCCCCCAGAATACTACAAAGGAATCGGTACCACCTAACGGTTACGTACCAACACTCCAAGAATCTGAAACTTGAATGTCGACAATACATGTTGATATAATATGGACACACCATACGATACGGACATGCCGATACGATACTGACACACCGATATGATACAGACATGCCGATACGATACAGACACGTCGATACAATATGGACATGCCGATACAATACAGACACGCCAATACGATATGGACACGCTGATATGATACGTATATGTCGATACGATACGGACACACTAATATGATACGGACATGCCAATAGGATACAGACACGCCAATAGAATTTAGAAGGAATGAAAGAACCATAACCACCGACTTGAAACACATGTGGAACTCAAGATTAGTTCATCACCAATGACAAAAATCATGAGATCGATACACCTAAGGTCAACTACTTGACCGAACAACTGGCACTAATCCACAAACCTCTACCGGAGTCTCACACTACTCCATAAACCCCGAGACAATCCACCTAACTGAGTATAAAACTATAAGACCAATTTCACATTACACACCCCTTAACCAATAGATTTAAGAAAGACAGCAATCCTTACATACAACCAAACCCACACACATACCTAGCGCGGTACCAAAACAACTTATGTAAGTCGTCTTGAGATGTGCTGGCTAGCTGCCTTCTCAAATTAATCCTTCCTAGTCCTTCCCACACCACATAACACGGACCACACACACACACAGTCATGCCAAGCAACACTACAGATCTATGTCGATGCAGTTGACTCAAGAGGATGCACACTCTACCCGAAACTCTCAACACAAGTGCACAAGACGAGCAACATTTCACCTCACTAATCATTCCACAATACCAACACTCACCAGCCCACAGATCGACAACACCACCTACTCTCGCAAGCACGATATCAAGAAGGGACATGCTTCCTATATCATAGGTGTTCAAACACCCAAGGGGGGTCTTGGGGCCATAAGAGGGATAACCGTAAATCCAAGTCGCAGAACGTTATTGCGAGAAAGAATGCCAACAAAAAAGCAATGCGCCAAAGCAAAACAAGAGCACGTTTGGAAGATGAGGAAGTCCACAAGATCTCACCATCTTATCTCATGACAAGAAATGATGGAAATGGAAAACTCTTCCATGTCAACACTCACTAGAAGAGAATCAGGCGCATAAAGGGTGTTTCTGCAACTTCGAGAAGGCAAATACACAAGAAGGGGGGAGGTAGATCACATCGCACTAGATAATGAATGCACTACAGCTCAACTGGGCACCACAAGTTCCAGTATTTCTAAGAATAATTCCGAAGGACATGACGAAGAATAGGAATGACATAAGAATCTAGATAGGGATAAATCTAGAACCTCTCAAAGTAACGGGTTCTTCCCATTGTTGCCAACCAACATTAATGAGATACGAGAAGATCAAGAATATGATTAATACATCAGGGAGTAGTTCACTTGTAGATCGCCAAGGGATCAAGTATCCTAATACCGATCAGGATAAGGCACGAATGAACACTATAAACATTTCAAGAAAAGTTGGATAGAAACTTTCCCTTCCTTCATGCAAGATTATAGAAATAGAAGAGACAAGAATGAATCAAAAGATGGTTTCCACTTGCCAATTCAAAATGCCTATGAATAGGTCTAGATAAGCACACTAAGAGTAGTATGCAGCCAAGGGCATCTCACAATCAAAGCTATCAAGAATAGGGGAGGATATACCAACTATGCCGAGAAGTGTACTCTCACGGTCACATGCCAAAGCTAAGGTGTATCCACAAACTCAAGACTCACACTACACCTCTTCTCTAAACAATCTCCTAGGAGATTTTGGTGCACACCAATGTGCCAATACCCCAACAACCTTGAACCAAATACTTACTCACAATGTCTAACTTGGCTAAACCTCTCTCACCTAAAACACAAACAAACCAAACGGAATCCATACTCGGGATTAACCACTCCAATTTACTACTAACATTCAAATCTCTATGTCACCAAGAGACATCAACCTTACCTTTGTCGAAATATCAAGCCATCATTACCTAGGAATGGTCACAAGTTCTATTCTAAAAGGTTAGCAAGTTCCCTCATTACTCATCATCAAAGTTCTAACTACTCTCATCTCATCCAGTTACCAAGGGTCATCTAAACAACCATGATGAGCTAAGCACCACAAGCCAAGGAAAGTGGGAAACTAAGTCCCACTTCCACAATCCAAATGCCCACCACTTACCAAGAATACGTGATACCAACCAAGATACCAAGGTGGGTTAGACACAAGTCTAAGCCCCAATCATCCAATAAGACTCAATTTACAATGACACCATACTATCATTCATACTTTCACTATGCTCACTCTAGTTACCTCAAGCGACTAACTCGATTCTTTCCCATTTTCATGGTACAACCGAACCATAAAAGAATTACTCCAAATTCTTTCCTCAACCTTTAATCAGAGAACTTCCACTAATGCTAAGCACTACATCCTATACTGTCTTCAATCAGATCAATCATCCTCATTTGTTTTGACTACTTTCCCGCAGTTTCCCAATCTCTAAAAACATGGAGAGGGTAGGCCATATAGACTTCCTAAGAAATTTTCGAACAAACCCGAGCCACATTCCAAGGGCAAATCCAACTCCCAGATAAGGGTAGGGTACTTCTGGACCAATCACCTCTCAACATACCAACTATTTGGTACATCTCATCAAGGGGAACTTACCAACTTAAACATCTCCTATACCTAAATCTCAGCCATGACTTGGCCTTACTGTGCCAATTTTCCTTCCAAACTAAAAATTTACAACTCACCCTCAGTCATTCACTACCATCCAAACCTAAGTCAGTGACAAATATCATCTCTACTAGCAAGAACCAATCCAAGCCCAACGACCAAACACAAAATAGAACATGCTGAGGAGATAAAAATCGATCCCAAGAGGAGACGACTACCAACAAGGTTGTCGAGCGATCCACATCATAAACGAATAGGGCAAGGGCTAAACCTCAATCTCAAAGAGGCAATCAACTCCTCAGTCACCAAAAATGTCACCAATGGGAAGTTTCGACACTGCAAGATGTGATATTACTCTACAAGGAGTGCTAATCAAGGAACTTATCAAACATATAAGGGAAAATTTCAGGTTTCACTCGCGAGGCCGTATAATTAGTTATCCCCTCAACCAAAGGGAACAAAGAAGGATGTCAGATCATCCGGTACTCATACAATCCACTTCTCACTACCAAGGGATGGATTTAGGCAAACACAACCACGACAACAAGGATGCAATCCAATATTCGAAGAAACAATGACAAAACCCAACTCTAAGGGTGTCAACAAGAAATCGAATAACCCTAATCGATGGGTCAACATGAAGGATTTCTAGCTCGATGTTTTGACACCGTCCTACAAGATAGATGATGATTTTTGTCAAATAAGGAATGCTTAAACAACAAGATTTTGCCACGAAGGGTAATCCCTAGAAAAGGATTGAAACATCGATGAATACTCGAGATGGACACCAACCGATAAGGGTATTAAGAAGGGATATCTCGATTATAACCAACAAAAGGGCCAAATAATCCCAACAACCAATAAGAGGAAAGGACATTAAGAATAGGCCTTTCTAAGGTTTATTGGTTTTAAAATCTTTATTATTGATTCTTATGCAATGCACACACAAGCACGCAAGCATACAAACATGATCATATGACACATAATGCAGAAGTCACATAGTGCACCCATTGAGACTAAGAGTATCTCCAATGTCCCTAAGTTTTCAAAATTACGGTTCTGATACCAATTGTAACACCCCGAAAAATTTAAACCATTTTTAAAATAATGGTATTGAGCAAAATAATAAATAAGAGAAAGAACTACTGCCATCCCCACATCATCCCATATGACCAAGTATGAAAGTCACACACACACACAAGCAAGAGTAAGAAATAAAAATTATTACAGACCCGAGTGTTATCCTTTGAAATAAAAGAGGTGCAGAAATTAATAAAAAAGGCTCATACAAGAGTTATAGTCTTTAAAATCTTCCAAAGGATGCAAGTACGCCACTCCAAGCTAGGCCACCGGATCCTCACCTAAAAGGTAGAGGATTAGACAAAGCCTAGTAGAGAGATGTAAACAAACGATGTATATACTAGTTGTGTGCACGTGCAAGTGTACATAAATAAAATGTGATATGCATGCATAAGGATCCAATAAGCTTTACATGAGATTTCCAGAACGATTACCATTATTCCAATTCTCAATTCCAATAGTCAAGTGTCAAAACAATTGACATCCTTATCAAAATAAGGGTTTCCAAAACCTTTCAAATTGCCTTATCGAGATAAGGTTCCAAATTATATAATTAAGAGTTTCGGCTATTTATTCCGCGCTAGTAGCTCGTCAACTATCTAACCGTATAATTCCTCGTATTACTCTACTTGACGAGAGGGTCCAGTCAAACCCCCAATGCGCAATGTCGTGAATGCATAGCATTCAGGGATCAAAATCCCAGGGATCAAAATCCCAGGGATCAAAATCCCATAAATATAGCCAACTCAAGGATCGATATCCATAATATCCAATTTGATTGATTCTAAAATCCTTACTTTCCAAAATCCATATTTTTGGGCCAGAGATCAAATTGAATATTTTCCAGTACTTTCCATGGTACCAATGTGAAATTAAAGTTACCAATTTAATGAAACGACCTTCAATTTCATTTACCCTCAAATTCCCAAAACTAGGGTTTTGGTCAATTTGGGGCTTTTGCAAGATAACCATCGGGGAGTCAAATTAGTACCATAGGCAGGACATTGGAGTGTATAGATGTGTCCTAGACTAGACACAACCTAGGTAAAACCCATAGAAATACCTACACATGCTTGACCCACTGATTTTGCTAGTATAAATAGGGAGATGGAGAAGAACTAAGGTATATACATACATAAGCTTACAATACTCTACTTTATGAAGTGATTAAACCAATTCTAGATGAGGGTTCTTTACTAACCACGGATTTGAGACCACCAATGCGAAGAGGAGAGTCCGATGATCAACGTTTGTGAAGGCCTCAAGCAC
>NMUG010001251.1:0-18450 GCA_002855965.1 Monotropa hypopitys
TATCGACTGAACATCGATCCTTGCCACAAACCAGTTATGCAGAAAATGCGATCCTCAACCGCGCAGCACTCAGAGGCAATTATGAAGAAGTTGACTTGCTCATCCAGGCCAGTGCTATTAGGGAAGTCTACTATCCAGAGTGGATTTCCAACATAGTGGTTGTCAAAAATAAGAATAGAACTTGGAGGGTCTGTATCGATTTCACAAGCCTCAATAAGGCTTGCCCCAAAGATAGCTTCCCCATACCCAAGATCGATCAGGTGGTGGATTCTACTATGTGATACAAACGGATGAGCTTTTTGGATGCGTACAGAGGCTACCATCAGATTGCAATGTATGAGCTCGATCAGGAGAAGACATCATTTATCACACCACTAGGATTGTATTGCGATAGAGTCATGCCTGTCGGCCTGCGCAATACTGGGGTAATATATCAAAGACTGGCGACACTCATGTTCAAGGATTTGCTGGACAAGAGCATGGAGGTCTACATAGATGATATGGTGGTCAAGTCTAAAGAGACGGACTCCCACTTGATTGACCTTTTCCATACTTTCAAGACACTCTAGGAGTTCAAGCTAAGGCTGAACGCCTCCAAATGTGCTTTCAGGGTAGGTTCTGGCAAATTCCTTGGACACCTAGTAACACGGAGGGGCATAGAGGCCAATTGTCATGCCTCATCCCTGATAACTGTAAAACCAGCTATCCAAAGATGATACATGGCCACAGCATCTACTAACTACAACTCACTATACGACAACTAAAAATAAAACTCTACTGATCTGATTATAAATCTCAGATCATACAATAACTCTGATACAGACTCAAGAAATAAAATTACTGGGCTCAAGGCCGATACAACTCAACTACAACACCACTGAACAACTACTATAACTCTGAATAAAGAAAAGCAAACTCAAAGTGAGAGCTAAATATCCTCTCAAATATAATAAAGAGATAATAAAAGACTCACTCTGCTACATAACTCTGACAACCACCACGACACAAACAGTTGGACTGAACTGTGGACTCTAGCTCCGAGTACCTAAAAAGAAAGGCACAAGCGTGCATCAGCGATGACGACTGGTGAATCCTTAAATAGAAAGCATAAAGAAAAGAAGCAAAAATACCTAAGGATCACCATTTATTTTTAAAACACGCACACACCCTTTTCCAAAATCATTTTCTTTTTATGAAGTTACCTTTTACCACTCACAACACCTTATAAAACATATCCTTTATATATATACCTCAAATCACCCTTTTAGTCATTCTTTACTCAACACAAAACACCTTTTTAGGTTTCTTTAATAATCACCATAAAATTATCCACTTAGGTAAATCACCAACTCAAGTAAACACTAACTCGAGTACTCAAATGATCAAAAAAATCAAATCATCACACCACGCCACACCACACCTTATTTACTCGTACAATAATAGTCAAGGGTCATTAAATCCCTATGACCAACCGTTAAGTCAGATATGATATTCTGGGTACATTCTTGGATAATCAACAAGTAATGATCCAGAGGTCACTACACCAGCCCCAGTGGTAAGGACTAACACCTTTATCTCTAGGTGCAATATATATATAATCACCATCTTAATTGCACCACATGTGGATTGCACCACATGTGCATAATGATCCATAGACCCACCTCATCTATGACAAGGCTATTAAAGCACTCCAAAAATATCATTTTGATAATTATTACACTTCTTTTATTTACTCTTCACCAAAACACACCCTTTTACACAACACCATATTTCCTTTTAAAATCATCATTTTATACCACACTTTACTCAACTCAACACCATATTCATTTGAAAATCCTCTTTAACTCACACCAAAAACCATTTTCAATATCTTCTCTTCTCAAAACACTATTTCATATTTGGAACACTTTTTCCAAATCATCACCCTTTTCTCAAAAACACCATTTATATGAAATCGTCTTTTCAAAAAAATCACCCCATTTGATAAATACGTGATCCGTAGGATTTGTCATTTCCTATCAATATATTTCAAAGCACAATTCATTTTATACTAAATAAAGTATTATACTACTTCAATTTATAAATTTCATAAAAGTACTCACCACAATTGGAAGAATCTTCTAAAGAACCTACTTTCCCTTTCTTCAAGCCGAGGATGGCGGCTGCTCTTCAATGCCTAAAATAACCAACGGTCTTAATAAGACACTATATTGAAATGAAAATAAGCTTCCTAAACCTTCTTTTCCTTTCCATTTTCTAACTTCTAAATTTAATTAAACACATTTTTAAATCTCTGGTCAACTACTGATAAATGTTCAAAAATATTCCCGAGACTCCCGGCCAAGACCTGAGCCTAAATTCTAAGCAAAAGGGCTTACTATCAAAATCAGCAGCCCACCGGCAGCAGGATCGGTGGATCCATCGGTGGATCTAGTGGTCATGCCAATCTTGCGACTGGTCCTGATTCCGATCGGGTGAAATCTGTAGAACTCTGAGTTTCTTCGTTTTTCTAATTTTTCCTCGATTCAACTTCAAATCCTCCACCGATTAACTTCAAATTAATTCTAGATGAACTACTCATGACTTGCAATAAAACCCAATAATTAATTTCGAGAACGATTACCTCAATCAGACGATACGAAAATTAGAAGCGTTTTGCTGCAGCTGAGTTCTTCCTCTTCCCTTATCCTATTGTTCTTCTTCTTTGAGTCTTCTACAAATTAAATCCTGATACTGTCAAAACTTATTTACACAATTAATCTACATAATTTGTTTCCCGAATATTTACCTCAATTGAATGACTTGGAATTCAGAACCTAAGTTGCGAACAAAAGTTATACCTTTCTCCTCAATACTGATCTTTCACAATCGAATATCTCTCTGCAAAATAACTTCTATCTCTCTTTCGATCATCCTCCCTCTCATTCTCACCATCCAGAGCAATCACTTTCTCACACAATTTCAATAACCACTTCTCACCTCTTCAAATTAATTTACAATGTTTGACTCACTTCATCATATACAGCTATGAATAAGAGTTTTCGTTTTCATTCTCAATGACAACATATTAAACCCACACCAACACTCCCTCAAATCTTGACACCTCAATATGATTTGTTGACAACAAATCCATGCAATTGAACTTTTATCATATTTTTTTCACGAATCATTTTAGATACAATTTGTATCTTTTGTATTACTACAACACTCCCATTCACGACACTTTAGAACTCAAAATTCAATTTTCTTCCTAAATCACAAAATTGACCTTTGGCTTCTTATTCTTACACTTTGACCCCAAAAGTTTTATTTTAAAACCTCAATCAAACTTATTTTACCTTACAAGCCTTTATCAATTCCACAAAACTCTAAAATACTCCACAAAAATTCATAAAAACTTCCTAAAATTCCTCAAAGTTTCCTCAAGATTCTTAATCATTTCTTGAACCCAAAAATTTATTCTAAACCTTATTTATTATTTATTAATATTCTTAAAATACAACATAGGTCTTACACTAATCCCGACCAGATCATTGCATTGCAGAACCTCCAAAGTTCAGGAAGGACTAAGAAGGTGCAACGGCTGACTGGGATGGTTGCTGCGCTCAAGCATTTTATCAGTTGTTCATCAGACAAGTGCAGACCCTTCTTCCAGTTGCTGAGAAAAAAACAGACTATACCTGGGGGAAAATTGTGAGAAAGCCTTCCAGGACTTGAAGAGGTACTTAGCTGCACCGCCACTCAATGCTACATCAGAGCCAGGGGATGAGTTGATCGCCTACCTGGCAGTTTCTGAGTATGCGGTCAGTGTTGTGTTGATAAAGCAGGATGAGGGGCAGCAAAGGCTAGATTACTACGTCAGCAAGACATTTCTAGACGCAGAGACCAGGTATCTTCCTTTGGAGAAATTAATTTTGGCACTAGTGATGATTTCAAGGAAGCTATATCACAACTTCCTGGCTCATACCATTGAAGTGCCGACCATCCATCCAATCGGGTCTATCTTGAGAAAGGCGGATCTGTCGGGAAGGGTGGAAGCTTGGTCTGTTGAGTTGGGGGAGTATGTACCCTGCACAACGGTGAAGGTCCAGGTCCTTACAGATTTCGTGGTAGAGTTTTCGTATGAGCCCGCACAAACACCCAACCAGTGGGCAGAAGATGAGCAGACCACTCTCGTTCATCCCGTATTGCCGGATGTTGATGAGCCACACACCTCAATGTAGTGGAAACTTTTTGTGGACGGATCAGCATGCAACAATGGATTAGGAATGTGCATAGTCTTGTTCTCACCAGAAGGGCTGGCTCTGGAACAGTCAGTTCGTCTATATTTTAAAGCCTCCAACAACGAGGCAGAATATGAGGCCCTATTAACCGGGCTGAAAAGTGTAAGGAGATGCGGAGCTGAAGACCTTCTAATCCACTACGACAACCATCTTGTTGTCAACAAATTATCTGGGGAGTATGTAACAAAGGATGATAGGATGGCATCATATGTAGCAGAAGCCAAGAAGCTCCTACAAGAATTCAAGAAGACCACAATGGTGCAGATCAACTCCCGACAAAACAGCCATGCAGATGCTTTGGCTTGTCTTGCCTCATCCATATCATCAGAGCTCTACTGCACAGTAAGCGTCGATTCTTTATCCCAGTCAAGAATCCAAACGAAGGACTTAGAGGAGACCTTTGATTTGGATATAGACCCAAGCTGGATGGATCCAATCGTCGCTTACCTAGAACGGGATTAACTCTTCACGGATAAAAACGAAGCACACAAGATTAGAATCAAGTCGACAAAGTATTGGCTCTCGCCGGACAAGATTCTTTACAATAAATCTTTCACGGGGCCATACTTGCATTGCGTACATCCTGACCTCGTTCAACGATTTCTTTACAAAATCAATGAGGGTGTGTGTGGCAGTCACTCTGGTGGGCAATCTATAGCTCTCAAGGCCATCTCTCAAGGATACTGGTAGCCGTACATGCAAGAATATGTAAAGTCTACGTCAAAAATTGCAAGAAATGCCAAAAAATTTCACCAATCATTCATGCTCCCTCCGCAGACTTAGCACCACTCACGAGTCTATGGCTTTTTGCTTAGTGGGGTATAGACATCATAGGACCAATGCCAAAAGCCAAATTAATGAAGAAGTATCTGCTTCCCCGTTTTCCATTCATCCCAGTGGGGACAAAATGTATCACGATTTGCAACGTGTGTTTTGGTGGCATGGAATGAGGAAGGATATTGTTTTCTTCGTCATGAGATGCCTTGTGTGCTAGCAAGTTAAAGCTGAACATCAACGTCCAATGGGTTTATTGCAACCATTACCAGTGCCGAAATGGAAATGGGAGCATGTCATGATGGATTTCGTGTCAGGTTTACCAAGGTATCAGGACGGTAAGGATGCAATATGGGTTGTTGTGGACCGTTTCACCAAGTTTGCTCACTTCTTGCCTATTCGGACTTCTCAATCTATTGACTTCTTGAGCCGTCTTTACATCAAATAAATCATTCGCTTGCATGATAGACCTTCTTCTATTGTCTTTGATCGCGACTCTCGATTTACTTCTCTTTTTTGGAGGAGCTTACAAAAGGCATTTGGTACCGAACTTCACTTTAGTACGGCTTTCCACCCTCAAACGGATGGGAAATCCGAGCGCACTATACAAGTCTTGGAGGATATGTTGCGAGCTTGTGTCTTGGATTATCTTAGTAGTTGGTGGGATCACCTTCCGTGGGTGGAATTTGCGTATAACAATAGCTATCATTCTAGCATTGGCATGGCACCTTTTGAGGCCTTGTATGGTCGGCCATACAACTCTCTGGTTTGTTGGACCGAAGTGGGGGATTTTGCTGTTATGGGTCCAGAGTCAGTCCAACAAATCATCGAACAAGTGAAGATGATTCACCAATGATTGTTTGATTGACACTCAAATGTGCAAATCATTGCCATCATTTCCCCTAGCTTTTGCATAATTTCAATGATTAAGCTTGTCATAGGTGTGGTTTTCATGCTAATATTCAAATTAAGGTCTCATCTGAAAAAAAAGCTTAACATCTATTTTTGTAGTCTCTGGTATGTTAGTCCACTATGAAAAGTTTTTCACTTACATGGGTCGATCTTTTAGCGAGATCATTCAATAGAGAGAAATGTTCAAAGATCCGAACAGAAAAAATTCTTGATCCCTACTCCTAAGTCAGTGAATCCAATGCATCATACTCCCAACCAAAAAGGTTACCTCAGAAGAAATCCAAAGAACCTAAAGTTTCTGCTATCATGTCGGCACCACATCAAAACAACCCATTCCCTCTACCACCAAGATATCAGCCTTTTCCTCCTCAAAAATTTCAAGACTCATATATGCCACCGCCATATTACCCTCCTCCAATGCCATATCAGTCTCCAAATAACTCTTATTAAACGGCACCTTTTCCACCAACGCAGAATACTCATCCGAGGGGACCATAGTCATTCCCACGAAAAAACCAACGAAACTGAATTTTCACGCCTTTAGCCATCCCTATGGCTGAAGTGCTCCAGCAACTACTAACATCGGGACATATAAGCCTGATCCCCGAGCGACCAATAACAAATCCTCCTCCTCCATACCATCGGGCAGATCGCCAATGTGCATACCGCTCGAGGCAAATAGGCCACAATACAAAGACTAATAGAATTTGAAACACTGGGTTCAGGACCTGATAGATGCTGGTACCATTAATTTGGAAGATGCCAAGATAGTGCTAAATGTTACAACAAATCCACTTCTAAACCATCAAGGGATCAATATGATAAGCGAAAATGTGGATGAACTAGATTCACGTCATATGGTCAGTCCACTTGGGACTGTAATCCGAACAAAGAAAAATCTTTTGTGCAAAGAACCCATCATAGCCATGGCCAGATATTTCAATCCTCAATAAAGAAAATGGAAAATTCGAGGCGAATACATTCATCAGACGGACTTTTCGAAGCCATCTATCTCTTTGCCTCTCTAATCAAGGGTCACTCTACCAAGACCCCCGCCAGTCTTAAAATACAACCCGCATAGGGTACTTCTGTACTATTCAAAGTTGAACAAAGGGAAAAGATCACTTCAAGATGTGGTCAATGAAGTCAAAGTTTTACCCGATGACGAAGGGCTTATGCTCCAATAATACGGGGAAAGGAAAAGAAGTATGATAAAATCTACATGCAAAAAATGCTTGAGTTCATCAAAATCATGAAGAAGGATGAGTTCAACGTGGTGGAATAGCTAAATAAATTCTAGTACATGACGATGTCTCACCAAAGTTTTCCAAAAATGCACAAATGATCGCCAGATATTTCTATCAGAATAGTTTCCAAAATGGCAAAGGCTTGGGAGCAAACCTTCAAGGCAAAACTGAACCAAGAAGCATGTCATCTCAACTACACACATTCGGACTGGGCTACAATCCAACTTGGGAAGAACAAAAGCAAGCCGCATCTCTCAAAAGAAATTCAAGAAGTGGCCGAGGCCGAAGAAGGGCCACACCAATTCCACATCCAAAAAACCTTTGTGTCAGCCGAATTTTTTAACACAGTGTCAGAAGAAAATGCAATCCAACACTAGGAGGAGTAATTTTCACTCACATCGTCTATCCCCAGTATTCTCCCGGAGGAGGAAGATGATTCCACAGTTGACCTCATACAGTTGTTTGAAGATTTATAGGTCGCCGTCATTGTTTCCCCTCTACACAACGGGACCTCAAACATGCCATCAAGTTTAATTCGCCCCATTTACCCAATGGAAAAAATGACCAACTGGGTCTCTCAACTAATTCAAAGAGCTCGCAAGTTTTGGTAACTTGCTTGACTAGTAGACAATAAAGATTTGTTTTGTTATGCAGTGTTATTCTTTTATCTTTTCAAATGTTGAAAATCAAAAAAATATATACGTGTTTGTTTTGTAATGTTCTTGCGTGGTTGTTTTTAAAATCTTGCATATGATTTAATGAAGCAATTTTCATATTTCATTTATTTATATTTCTCTGGGAAAATAGAAAAATAATATTCAAATTATTCCAAATAAAATTTTCATGAATCCAAAAATTCAACATTTTGATTCATGACCGAACGATCTTAGCACAAGAGGGATATGACTCCGACATTGAACTGGACTATGAACTCATGGGAATATAAGTGGACATATGTGCTGGGGATAAAGTTCCATAAGAAATTCAAAAAATGATAGAAAGACATGAAAATCAAAAAACCCCTAATATCGAGGAAACAAAAACCATAAATTTGGAGACTGTCGAGATACCTAGGGAAGTCAAAATTGGAGCCCACCTCGATAAAAATTAAAAGGCAGAATTTATCGAGATACTCACAGCATGCCAAGATGTGTTTGCATGGTCTTATGAGGATATGCCAGGGTTAAATACATTGATTGTGGAGCACATGTTGCTTATCGGCCCCGCAATGAAGCTAGTAAAGCAAAAGCTGTGAAGATTTCGACTCGAGTGGAGTCTCAAGATCAAAGATGAGGTCATCAAATAGTTCAGTGCTGGTTTTCTTCGAGTGGAAAATTACCTGGAATGGTTGGCCAATATAGTTCCAGTCCCGAAGAAAGACGGAAAAGTCCGGATGTACATCGACTATCGCAATTTGAACAAAGCCAGTCCAAAGGATGATTTTCCGTTGCCACATATAGACATTCTCGTTGACAATACGACAGGTCACGAAATATTCTCATTTATGGATGGATTCTCGGGTTACAATCAAATTCGGGTAGCACCATAAGATCAAGAGAAAATTACATTCCTCACGTCATGGGGAGTCTTCTGTTATCAAGTAATGCCTTTTGGATTAAAGAATGCGGGCACCACTTACCAGAAATCAATGGTAACACTCTTCCACGACATGATGCATGGCGACGTGGAAATCTATGTTGATGATATGATTGTCAAGTCCCGGCAATGATAGAGGCACCTTTTGAGTCTGAAGCGAGTATTCGAGTACTTGTAAAAGTATCAATTAAAAATGAATCCGGCCAAATGCGCCTTTGATGTAACATCTGTAAAACTTCTAGGATTCATAATTAGCCATAAGGGCATCGAAGTCAACCCAACAAAAGTATGGGCCATTCAGGAAATTCCAGCCCTGCGAGGAGTCAAAGAAGTCTAATCATTCTTTGGGAAACTAAACTTCATCAGCCAATTTATATCCCAAATGATGCAAGTATGCAATCGTATTTATCTGCTGTTGTGAAAGAATGAGCCTCAAGAATGTACAGACGATTGTCAAGAAACCTTCGAGAAGATTCAACATTACTTTCTTAATCCTCTGATCTTAGTCTTGCCGAAGCTTGATAAGCCACTCTTTATGTACCTCACCATGCTCGACAACTCCATGGGATGTATGCTAGGGAAGTGGTCAGAAGATGATCACAAAGAGCATGCCATTTATTATTTAAGCAACAAATTCATGGCATGCGAGAACAATTACTCAGCATTGGAGAAGACTTGCTGAGTGCTAGCATGGGCATCTCACCGGCTTCATCACTACATAATCCACCCTACTACGTATCTTATTTCTCGAATAGATCCCCTGAAATATCTTTTTAAAAAGCCAATGCTATCTAGATGAATTGCAAGATGGCATATGATCCTGGCTGAATTCGACATCATCTTTGCCACGCAAAAATCCATCAAGGGAAGGGTAATCTCAGAGTATCTAGTAGAGAATCCATTAGAAGATGATCATCTAATAAAGCCGCTATTTCCAAACGAGGGAATATTTTGTTCACAAGCAGATAGTAAAGAATAGTTTTCAGGATGGAGGTTGTTCTTCGATGGCACAAATAATCAAAAGGGAGCCGGTATAGGAGCGGTACTTATATCAGCAGAAGGAACTCACTTGCCTGCCGCAGCAAAATTAACTTTTGAAAAAGAATACATCGTTACTAATAACATATCAGAGTATGAAGCGTGCATTCTAGAGTTTCAAATGGCCCTCAAATATGAAATCCAGGAGTTAATAGTGTACAGCGATTCAGATCTAATTATACAGTAGAGCAACTAGACCTATCAGACCAAGGACCCGAAGTTGACCCCTATCATCAGAAGGTCAAAGAATTGCGAGCGAATTTCAAGAAGATCAATTTCTACCATATTTCTCGAATAGAAAATTCATGTGCAGATGCATTAGCAACTCTGGCCACAGTCATTCATTTCTCTGATGAAGAGAAGATTCCCGCTATCTAAATCGAATCGAGAAGTTTGACCACATACTATGCAATCATTTTCGAAGAAAAAAATGGTCAGTCTTGGTTCAGTGATATCAGGCGATTCATGCAGTCCGAGACATTCCTAGAAAGAGCTGCAACAAATAATCGAAAAACAATGCGAAGATTAGTCGCTCACTTCTTTATTTGCGGTAAAGTGTTATTTAAAAGATCCATGCACGGTCCCCTGTGATATGTGGATGCTACTACTGCCAACGAATTGATGACAGAAATACATGAGGGAACCTGCAGGCCTCATATGAGTAGACATTCTCTTTCTCATAAAATTTTGCGAACAAGATATTATTAGATGACCATGAAGGCAGATTGTATCAAATATGTGAAAGAATGTCACAAGTGCCAAATCCATGGTGATGTAGTGCGAGCGCCGCCAAAAAAGCTCCAAGTGATAGTGGCACCCTGGCCTTTCTCAGCCTGGGGCATTGACGTTATCAGTGCTATTCATCCAAAGGAATCCAACGGGCATCAATTTATATTGGTGGCAATCGATTACTTCACCAAATAGATAGAAGCTGCCAGCTTTGCTCATGTGACCGAAAGGGTAATTACCCGCTTCATCAGGAACAACATCATTTCTTGATATGGCTCACCAGAATCTTTGGTGATCGACAATGTGGAGAAACTCAATAGCTCTCTGATGGGAAAGTTATGCTCCCAAATCAATATCAATCATCAGAATTCTACTGTTTATCGTCCACAAATAAATGGTGCAGTAGAAGTGCCAATAAAAATATCAAGAGATTCATTCACAAGATGACAGAAACTCATCAGGATTGGCATGAAAATCTTCCATATGCTCTCATGGTCTATCGCACATCCACCTGAATATCGACTGGGGCAATACCATTCTCTTTGGTGTACGGTTTTCAAGCAGTCCTTCTCCCAAAAATTCAAGTTCCCTCCCTGCAGATAATGATGGAAGCGGCATCGGACGACGAAGAATGGGTAAAAGCTCACCATAATCAATTGTGCCTTTTAGACGAGAAAAGGATGGTGGTTGTCTATCATTCCAAATGTTATCAGAGGAGGATCTCAAAGAGTTTTAATAAACATGTGCGACCGAGAACCTTTCAAGAAGGAGATTTAGTCTTGAAGTGGATTCAACCCATTCAAGAAGAGGCAAAAGGAAGGTTTGCTCCCAATTATCAAGGTCTGTACATCGTCACAAAGGTGTTATCTGGCAGAGCTATAATCTTATCGGAAATGGACGGGCGAGAATTTCCTCAACCACTCAATGCATATATACTCAAACGCTATTATGCCTGATGAATAGATTATTTCAAAAAAAGAAGCAATTGAGATTTTGTTTTAATAAAGATGTTTCCTTCTTGCCATTATTCTAAGACAATCTGAGCGAAAGCGTAATCTTAACTTCTATTCCATTATATTCTCTCATTGAGGATGACGAAAATAAAAATAATAAAATAAAATCATCAAAATATATATATGATGATCAAAGTGACCGTTAACCCCTGTACAAAAGCAATAGGGGAATCCCAATTCTCATCTCCTCAAAAAGATCTTTCTTCTCAAAAATACTGTGCATGCTCACGGTTGCTTAGAATAGGGCGAAAAAGAATTCATCCTTTTAAAATTTAAAAATGCAATTTCTTCAAAAATAAATAAATAAATAAATGAAAATCCGGTATAGTCAAAACTCGAAAGGGGGCTATAGCAAAAATAAAAAATCCAGTACGGTCAAAACCTGAAAGGGGGTTGTGGCAAAAATAGAACGAAAATTTAGCATAATCAAAACCCAAAAGGGGGGCTACGACAAAAATAGAAAATCCGGTGCGGTCAAAACTTAAAAGGGGACTCTAGCAAAAAAAGGAGACAGACAAAAAAATACATCCGGTATAGTTCCTTTAAAAGAAAGGTCTATGGCAAAAATAGATTAAAAAGGATCAAAAGGGCGGTCACAAGGTAGAAAATGGATAATGGGTCGAAGTTGCGAAAGAAGGAAAGTGTGAACACATTAGTTTATGGGGAATCAACAATGATGATAGAAACCTATAGGGATGTGAATAGGTCTTCTTGATTTTTACGACCTTTTTTAATTCCTTTTAATTACAAACACAAAAAGTAAATGATTAGTAATATCAGGTGAGCAGTAAAGTAAAGAAAGAGAGATAATAGTGAAAGAGAAAGAAAGAAATAGTTGTACGCAGAGATTTTTATAGTGGTTCAGCAATTGCTTAGTCCACTCTTCGTGGTGGTTCCTTTTGGGAGTACCCCGGTATCCACTATGTAATCACCATTACAACAAAAGAGATACACGCAGACCTCTCTTCCTAGCCTAACTCATAAAGACTAAGGTAACCTTCTTCTATAGGATAAACGTGAATCCTATCTTCCTAGCCATGCAGTCTAGGGTAACCTCTCACTCGAGCTACACGCAGAGCCCCGACTATACTACACACAGAGCATAGATTTTCTCCTCATGGGATAAACACAAATCCTGACTGTGATAAACGCAAATCACAGATTTCCTAATACACTGCTCACTAATAAAACAAAATGAACGCTCAGTGCCTATACACACTTAGAACTCTACACGAGGGCTTTAGCACTTTCCCAACTGAAAGACTACACAGTGGATATAAGCTCGAATCTCAATGGTGTAGGTATTTGTGCTCGTGGTACAGTGTATGATACAATATAGAAGACCAAGTGATGTGGTAAAGTGAAAACCACACCCTTTGTCAAAACACTCTCAAAGGATAAAATCAATGATGCTCAGGAGAGTGCACAAAGTAGTACGGTGAAGTACTACCAGACTCTATAGATATAGGCATTGAAGAGTCCTAGGAGGATACTTATGAGAAAGTATCTCCTAATCGCTCAAGTTGCCAAATGTCCTATCTAATATAGGATACAACTGAAATTCCTACTATGAGATAGGCTACAAAAGTGAAAGCTCAAAAGACAACCGAGACTGAATAAAAATAATGTGCTTGGCCTAAATAATTGAAGATGTTGAAGCTTCTGGCTCAAGCTGCTAGTCTTTTACTTCAATCCTCCTTGCAATGATTTCAACTGGTGAATGCTTCAAGGTAGGATGTAGAATGGATCCTTAGTCAATCATGTATCTTACTGCACATGTAAAAAACTCATTAAACGTATCGAGTGGGAGTAAGAAATATACAATGAAGCATATAAAATTAATAACCCTAAATAAGATATCCCAAGTGAGAGCTCAAGGGTGTACAACTATACCACATACAAAGCTGTCCAAACTAACAAAGTAGTGACTGCAACAAGATAACTCTCTAACAGGTGAATATACCAAGTAAAGCTCAAGAGAGATATGAAGTAAATCGCGTCAGTCCGCTATCTATATTCTTAAGGCAACGTAGTTTGGATTTATCTTCTAAACACATGTAATGGAAAAATCTATGGCATGCAAAATGTTCTCAATTAGGGGTTATACCAATGTACGCTTGTGAGATATTCTAATTCCAACTCATGCCAAGATTATGTCTTTTCATTTATTAACACACACTTTCTAAAGTATATATTCTACCAAGTATGGATATGAGGTGGTGTAGCTATCACAAGTCAAATTTGTCTTTTTTCAGTATCTCTCACACACACACTCTAACAAGACATTCTACCAAGAAGGAACGTGGAGGTGGTGAGTCTACTTATACTTAAATCAAGTTCTTTAACAAGGATACATGTATACGATATTCTAAGACTTACACTTAGAGCATATTTAAACTTTAAGCCTAAACATAGAGAGAACAAAAAACTTGAATAAGTGTACAAATGAACTTTCACACAAATATATGGCCTAAACAAAGGGTATAAACATGCACGTAATAATGGCCAAGAGTAAATCAAATAAGCATAAATAAAAGTTTAAAATGGTCTACTTGAGAGATGGAAAATGTTTACCAAGTGAAGCATGCAAGTAGAATGCCCAAGTAAGTCCTTCAAAAATCTGCCAACATTTTCTTCTACACAGTGGCTTGTATACACATACCTACTCACCACTGTGCTCTTCTTCCTCAAAATGTTCTACCTCAATGAAAGCATGGAAAGAGTCACTACTAGTTTAGTTTAAGGAAGATGGAGAGTTGGCTCAAACACACATTCTCATAAAAGTTCTGTCTCTTCTTCCTCGCAGTAGACTAGCACACACACACACTCACACACGGGTGTTCTCACAGGTGTGCTTAAGGAGTGGAGGAACAATGCTTCACATTGTGTCTTATTTTTCAATTGGCTAATACACACACTAATGATTTACACAGGTAGGTTCTGGTATGGTGGTGGTGATTCTCAAAGGAGGGGGTCTCTCAGAGAGACTTGGTTCTCTCCTATTTCCTCTCTGTTGTATCAAACTTTACCTATCGAAATGCCCCACAGCACATTATATTTGCATATACAACATCCAAGGCCAATGGGCAAATGAGATAAAACAAAAGATGAGACCAATCAGGTCTGAGAGCTGAAGCAATGAGGGTCTGGTCATTACAGACTGAGA
Organism: Monotropa hypopitys; assembly: GCA_002855965.1. Lineage (NCBI taxonomy): Eukaryota > Viridiplantae > Streptophyta > Magnoliopsida > Ericales > Ericaceae > Monotropa > Monotropa hypopitys. The sequence continues at coordinate 14,759 of NMUG010001251.1, forward strand.
GCTTACTCGAAATATGAAAGGAATAGTTTTGTCCAATTTGCTTTGGTGCAATAGTTAGCCAGAAATAGCATTTGACCATGACAAAATAGAAATGATTTAATTTAAACAAAATTGGTCAGCACAATTCGTGCAAAATAGTTTGTATATGATTCCTACACAACATAGATTATTTGTTTAAAAACAATTTGAACATTTAAGCCACAAAATTCACAAACCCAGATTTCGCATTTTCTGCAGATTGCCCGACCGGCAGATGCACCGGCATATCGACCGGTGGATCCGGTCATGGACACTGGTGGATCCGGTCCTGCGACCGGTTCTGCGACCGGCCCCAGAATGTGTCCAGTTTGGTTTTCTCCTTTTGGTCTTTTGAAAATTGAGCTATGCTTTTGTGGGAATTGGGGTCTTGTGCCTTCCTTTTCTACCGGAAAATGGGCTTCACTCTTCCTGAAGTTTGTTCTATAAAACTCTTAGTTTGAAAGTCATTTTGGACATTTTACAAAACCATTTTTTAAATTAACTTCAAATCAACTTTTAAAACCTTTAACTTCCAAGGACTTAGCATTTATTTCTTCTTCAGTTTCCTTTATGCATTTTCCAATTTAATCTTTTTATTGTATATCCTATTTCAACTTTCAACACTCAATTTATTTGTTTTCTTTGAACACTTAGTTGATTTCCAAGTTCTTAATTCATTTCTATTCAATTTTCAAAATCCAAATCAATTGAATTATGCATGAAACTTCATAATATACTTTCACTTTAAAACTTAATGCATTCCACTTCAATTTTTCAAATTGGTGTCACTTCATGCAAATCATTCATTTTCATTTGTTCAAGCCCAATGCATTTTCTTAACTCAATTTAAGACTTATGTGTAACTCATTCATCAAATGGCATGCGAGGAATCTAATAGGGACAAGAGCATAGAAAATGTGGTTAAGCATATAATGCAAGTCATGGCAAAAAGAGATAAATCTCCCATCAAGCGCACGAAACAAAAGAAAATTATGGGGACATCAGCAAAACATGTGTCCCACACACACTCTATCAAATGAATCATGACCGGGATCAGTCCTCAGTCTTATATCAATCAAATTCTTAAGGGATTCAAACCTAGAGCGATGAAAGGGCTGAATAATCTTATGCTAAGATTCTAAGGTCAAATGGATAGAATAGATGAACGAAGGATCCTATCCGCCAATCAATAAGTGAGGCTTTTCCTTACACAATGCATATTTGTTTATTCTTTGTTTCATTGTAATGTTTGCAAATATTTTAATTGCTTTGTTTATTATGTTGCAAAGAAATGAAAAGTTGTATACGCAGGAACAAGCAGGACTAAAAAGCGTATGAATATTTTGATCAAGAAAAGTGAAGGAAATTTTATTGCATGATAAAAAACTCAAAGAAGGAAAACAAAGTACAAATCAAGGAGGACCCCTCTGGCAAGAAAGGTCATCCAAAAGTCAGAGAAAAGCTAGACAAATCTCCCGATAGCGATGGGTCATAGTGGTATCAGTCTCAACTCCGGCCAAATCAACATCAACAATGCGGAAAATATCTCAACAAACGTCTGAATCTGCATTAGGTCGGGATAGCCTCCCAGGAAGAGGTGGCTCAGAAAGGAAAATTCCCCGCTCAACATATCCATAGTGCGGAAGTAAACGTCGCTTTCTATGATCAGGTCATGATAGGCTTCTTATAGGATTCTCTCAAAATCTTCAATCTTAGCCGCCTGATCACCATGTGAGGAGTCTAGCGTCTCTAATTCTTCCTCGACGGAGTTTTTCTGCAAAGTAATATCGTCGACTTGGTCTTGAGTCTCTCCCAGAACCTGATCAAGGTGGGCAAGTTCATTTCCAAGATGAATTATCTCTACAAGGTTCATTTCATGATCGCAAGAGCGTCGCCTCAATAATCTCTCCAACTTAGCCACGACAATTGTGGAACAGAAGGAACTATGAGCATTATTAAGGGCCACTTGAAGACTATCTATCGTAGCTTCGGTATCATAAAGTTGTTGGTTTAAATGATCTGACTCTGTGCGGAGGACATTTCACTCAGTTCTGGCAAATGTAGTGCGATCAAGGGCCTCGTCCCTTTGTCGGTGAAACTGGGCAGTCTAAATTCGGGATGTAGGAATTTAAAGGGTATACCTAGAAGCTTGCTCAGCCAGAAATGACATCCATTCCAGCATCGGGATAGGATCTAAACAGATGGGAAAAGGCATAGAAGAGTCTATCTCTAGCAAAATCTCAGCCAACAGCCAATCCAATTATGCATCCGACAAACAGAGGCACCACCAAACTGAAGGTCGATGATAATTGCCCACTCAAAAGGGGTCACGCCAAGCTCATAGTCACCGAGATGAAGAGTGTTGGTCTTACTAAACTAATATTTTGCCAAAGCAGAAACCAGCGCGTGGCGAGCATGGAAGGGGGTGATAGAAAGGAAGTCTCCAAAATTCTGCGCTACCAAGAAATCTCTATAGATAGGGTTGGCCTCGTTATAAATCGTAATGGCCTGGAACCAAGCGCCTCTAAAAATCCTATCTAGAGGAATGGACTGCGCTCACAAAAATATAGAAGGGTGTGAACTCAATCAGGATAGCAAGGGTGTGAGGCCCTGACCCAAATAAATAGTTTAAATAAGTTTATTTTATTTTTTAAGGTTTATTTAAAATTATTTAAGGCTAAATAGAAATAAGGGTTGAGTCTTATATAAATATATAAGGTTTGAAAAAGGCTAGGAGCCCAAGAATATGAAAAATAAGAGTTAGAAAGGCCCAAGAAGAAGCCTAGCCCAAAGCTGTCCGAAACCACCCAGGCCGGACTAGCCCAGGTCGGCCCAGCTGACCCGCCCAGCCCGGACCCACGCTGCGAAACCGGCTGCGCGGCAACTCTGTAGGATGTCAGGGCCACGTACCGTCTGGACTGACCCGCCGCTTGACTTGATGGGACAACACGTCGCAGGTTTTCCCAGGTTGCAGTCTGTCAGGTCAGGTGCTCAGACCTGACCCAGATGGGACAACACCCTGAGCCATTCGGCCAGGTTAAGGAAGGGTCCAATCAACCTTAAATGCTCCCAACTACCCCCCAGCTCCTACGAACCCCTATATAAGCAATCCATCTCCAAGCATTCAAGTCCCACCAGAAATTTCTCCCGAGCATTCATTCTAGAGTGAGAAAGTTATCCTCTGGACTCTCCATTGTTCGGCCGGCCTCCCTGTCCTTAGCCGACCAGTCCTTGCTTCTCCACACTTCTCCAAAAGGCCTTCAGATCACCATTCCACTCTGTCCGGACCAGCATTCCCAGACAGACTTCAGCTCGGCAAGACCTTTGCCGGACCAGAAGCCACTCAGGTATGTTCCATGTCCTTCGGTTTTTTAGCTTGTCCTTATGTTTCTATTCGGCAAGCCCATTTAAGGACTTAGCCGCACTCTAATCAGTTCGGCAAACTACCCTTAGCTCTTCCGGAACACTCAACCGTAGGATCTCAGTTTGGCACTATTGTCCCTAGATTTTGATGATGTATTTAATATGAATTAATAATCAATTAAATGTCACAAATTAAGGTTTATGTTTAAGTGATGATTTTAATTGTTAAATATTCTAATTGAATAATTCATCTCACTAATTATTCCAAGGATAAATCAAATTGATTAATTAAATTCATAATACTTATGCTC
>NMUG010001252.1:0-18448 GCA_002855965.1 Monotropa hypopitys
CGTGCCGTGCTCGTGTCGTGCCCGTGCCCGTGCCGTATTCGTGCCTTATCGTGCCGTGCCCGTGCCTCGTGCCCGTGCTGCAAAATTGCGGCCCGGCCCGGCCCACCAAAAATTACGTGCCCGTGCCGTGCCGGCCCGTGTCGTGCCGTGCCGTGCCGTGCCCATTCTAAACGTGTCGTGCCCGTGCCGTGCCCGTGCCGGTCCGGCCCGTTTGACACCTCTACTTGCAGCCTTGGCCTCTCCTGGACTCTCTCTCCCTTGTACTCTCTTGGTACAGTTTGTCACTGTTGTAGTTAGTTATTGTACCTTTTCTCCTTCGTTCAAATGTATCAATGTAATAGATCAGTGAATGTATTTCCCTCTCTTCACTTTCATTTCTGTATCATGTGTAATGTAATTAATATCTCACTGATTGTATGGATAGCAATGGTTAACACTTCCCCTTTTTGGGTATTTGATTAAAAAAAATATAGTTGAAGTTTCTTTTTATTTAAAAATTGAGGTGTGTTACACTTGGTATCAGAGCTTTCGGTTTGAATACCTTTGGACCATGTGGAGACACTTAGTCTCCATGGGTTCTCAGGGCCATTACATGCAACTATAATCGTTACGGTGTGCCTTTGAGCACCATTCCATCCTTGATGTTGGTTTCTCTGTTCTTACTCACTCCTTGGTCGTTGGGCACCCCCAGTCCATTGGAGGTCGAGTGTGTGCTTTTGTTGAATCCTTCCTTGAGATTCTTGGTATGTCGATTAGAGGCGAAGTCTTAATCTTGATGGTTTGGTGTAGCGAATCTCCAGTGAGTGATCATAGTGGTTGGTTGAAATCTTCCTTGATGTACTCTTGTTCATTCGCTTGATTGTTGGGCTCCGGCTGCATCTAGTAGGTTGAATTGGTGTTTTGTTGATGGGTGGAAATCCTTAGTGCTGGGTTTTCCTCCCTACTCCGAGTGCAAATCCTTGTGAGGTTTGAGGTTATTGAAGGATGAGTGTTAGGTTGAGTGCCTTGAAATTGTGGTTTCTCTTGGTCGGTTGAGATGGTAGATGCGAGTTCGGATAGTGGTAATCTTGTGAGAGGAATAGAGGGAGATAGTGACTTGAGGTCATCCTATAGGAATGGATTGTGCGGGTCCACGGTTGTTTATTGTGATTGTGATGATTGTGGAGTTAGACTTGTGTTTGGTTGGTCTTGGTGTTAGTTATGTGAGGTGTAGCCTCGGGTCGATCGAGCCTTGGGCGAGTTTTGAAATTTGGATTTTAGTTCTCTCTTGAGGTTTGAAGCGATAGGTGTGTAGAGTTATCTTGTGGATTCCTTCGAAGTGATCTTTGGGTTTTTGTGGCCGTGTTGGTTGATGGTTCTAATTTGGAGATTGAGGTTATGGTATCACTTGTGACTTAGAGATGGGATGTGGTTTTTGATTGAAGTCGTTGTTCGAAAAGGGTTTGTTCGTTTGGGTTATTGTGATAATGGGGAAATCGTTGGCTTAATGCCTTTAGGAGTTAGTGCAGTAGTGTACTTGAGGTTTGTGGTAAGTGGTTTGAGAAGGAGTTGTGAATTGAGTTTTGAGGATTGATGTTGTGTTTAGAATGAGAAGTTGATGGTCTTTCCCTGGTTTTGGCTTGCGTTGATGAGAGTTTGACCGTGGTGTGGTCAGTTTCTTGGTTTTGGGTTATCGATGGTTTCTATCCATCTTCGTGGGTGATGCCTTTAGCTTTCATTCATGCTTTCTCCTACTCGGTGCTAGAATTCTTCATTCTGGGTAATGAATGTGTGTCGACCATTCCAATTCTTCGTTTGGCACATTCGTGGTTATTTGAGTTGCCTCGGTATTGGTTGGTGATTTTGAAAGCTACTCGTTGCTGGAAAATCTTCTAACTCCTCTTTCTGGGACTCTCGACGTGGTAATCATCTTTCGTCGTCTATCTCTCGATGACTCGCGGAATACTCTAAGTCTTGGCACTTGTGGGGTAGTAGTGCGTTGTTCGTCTCTCGTGCGGAAGTTCGTCCACATGGCGGAAACTTATTTCTTGGAATCGTATTCCCGTATCTCGCACTCTCATGTGTCGGCTTGTTGATCTTGCACACATTTCTTGTTGGCCGTGTCGCTTCGTGAATCTGACTTAGTGTTGTTTCTTGCTCGCAGTGTCCTTTTGTGCTCAGACACTCTTGTTCGGCGATGTGGTTACCGATTGGATCTTGTTTTGAGAGAGTGTGATAAACTTGTCAGCGGGTAGACAGTTTGTGTCTTAGTGGTGTGATCTGTAAGATGATGCTATGCTTTGTTGTGCAACTTGTCGAGAGTGTTGGGATAGAACATGTGTGATGCAGACACCATTGGCAAAGGCCGATATGGACATGTTTATCGGCGTCGGGCTAAAAAGGCCCAATCATTGGCCTTGTGGATTGGCTAGTAGTAGTTTTTTTTATTATGTTTGTTTTATTTATTTGACCCGTTTGTTTTGGGTTTTTATTTTAGTCTATGTTATTTACTTGGGCCTTATTGTTTTGGGCCCATGTCTTTTAGGGTTAGACGCTTATTTATACCCTGAGTTGGGAGTATTTTGGATTCATTGAATGATTAAAGAATTGAGTTGATTCCTTCTTTCTCTCTTGGCTTCTTCTTCTCTTCTAATCTCTTCTTCTTCTAATTATTTTTTTCTAAATCGATTGAGTTCTACATTAACTTTGGTATTAGAGCAAAACTTCGATTCAGATTCATCAATCAAGAACCCTAATTCGTGGCACTGTGGAAAAAAAATCGACCCCTGTGAAAGCCTCTCAATCCACTGTGTGCCAACCCCAGAACCTCCTGTGTGAGTATCTCCTTCCATCCCTTCTCCACAAACCCCTGTTGTGCCCCCGTCTCCCTTAATCTATCTCCAATCAGCCCCCTCAAACGCACACCTCCCTCCCGATCTCCTGCGCCAAACCCCCCTTCACCTTCTCTAAATCAGCCCCCTCTCTAATCCATCAGCCACCTTCGAGTAAACCCAGAAAATCATATCCTACGACTTTTCAACAACCACCCAGCCTTCAGATCTGCTCTCTCTCACAACTCCGGTCATTATCGCGTCACCCAGCCGTGCCAACATCATCGCCAACATCCGGCGATCTCCATCGGACAAACACAGTCGCCAGCAACATCCGGACGTGCCTTCACGCGCCTTCACGCGCCTCCTCCACTCGCGGCGCGTCAGATCTACTCACGCCGTTCCCCGGCGCGTGGGAGCTCGTTACTCACAGTCTTTCCGGCGAACCCTACCGCCGGGCTCGCCTCACTCCGGCGACCTCCTGGTGACATCGGCGACCCTCCAGCGTCTTTCCGGCGACCTTCCAGCGTCTTTCCGGCGACCTTCCAGCGTCTTTCCGGCGACCTTCCAGCGACTTCCGGCGACTCTTTGCTCCGGCGAACACCACCACCGGGCTTGCCTCACTACGGCGCGCCTTCCAGTGTCTCCAGCGGCACTCCGGCGATATTCCGGCGACTTCCAGTAGTTTCCGGCAACATTTCAGATTTTCCGGCAATACTCCGGCGAGATCCAGACCATCAGATTCATTTTTTCACACAGCTGAGCCCTACAAACATTGGTAACATCGTTCCATAATATTTTTGGTGATTTTTAACAACTCTCTATTATAGTATTTAATTGACTCATTGTGTGCGCGACAACCCGATCCCTCCACTATATATTCCTTTCAAATTAACCTGTTACCCACAATCATTTCTTATTGTTTTATCCATTCGTATTTTCCTTTATTTATCGACAAATCCTCCCCCCGCAAACCGCTTACTTTCGCTACATATACCTTGATTCAGTAATATTTTAGTTGTTTTCGTTTCTTCCGTGCTTTGATCATCCGTTTTAAAAAATATATATATACAACACTATTGTTTGCACCTTATTTTAATTCGTCTTATAATTTAATCAGTATCTAAAATTAACGTGTCTTTTCATTTAAACATTCTAGGTTTATATTAGCTATATTGCCGAAGTCGTTATTGATATCAACAAGTTGAGTCATAGAATCTTGTATGCACCTGCGTAGTGGTCGTACACTAACATCCTCTAGAACTATGGCAGACAACCAAGTGCAAACCCAATTAGCAGCCATCATTGAAGCTATCGAACGCCTAAATAATAGGGTGGACACAATTGAAGAACACACTAGGCCTAGAAATCCAGATAGAGAATTAGTGCAACATCGTAGGAATCCTTCACCTGAAAGACACGACGAAAGGTTAATGAAACAAGTCAAAATAGAGGCCCCAACTTTTGATGGCCGTCTTGACCCTTTGGAGTTTACCAAATGGCTAAAAGATATGGACCGCTTCTTTGAGTGGTACCAATTCTCCGAGGAGAGAAAATGTCGATTTGCCAAAATGAAATTGACAGGAAGCGCCCAATTATATTGGGAAAACATTGAGAATCTGCTTGCTAGACGACAGGAACCACCAGTTGTAGACTGGGAAGAGATGAAAGTGAGACTTAAATGCAAATATTTACCCCTTTCATATCATGGTAATCTGTTAGATCAATGGAACAGTATCCGACAAGGTAATATGTCCGTCAAAGATTACATCACACAGTTTGATGAACTTATGATGAGATGTAATGTTCAGGAAGAGGAGGTTGTCATTCTGAGTCGATTCCGGCGTGGTCTTAGTGATGACTTAAGAGAGGTTATTCTTAGGGGAGTCACTAATTTAGATGAGGCCTACACTCTAGTACAAAACTACGAGCTAGTAACTAGGCCCCAATTTACAAGGCGCAACGATACTCGCCCTCCTAATAACCACCCTTCGTCGTCAAACACTAAATCTGTTTTAGGACCACCTCCTAATACTCAAACCGTGAAAGATAATAGAAATAAAGGAAGCATACCTGAGGGCTCTAGGAATACTTCGCGAGTCCAATGTTTTAAGTGACAGGGTTTTGGACACGTAGCTGCTAGTTGTCCCACCCGAGCTCTTTTCATTGAGGAGGACGAGAAAGTTGTAGATGATGAATTTGTGGAAGAGCAAGTCTACGAACCCAATGTGGATGAATTTGAAGGTGTAGACGACTATTATGATGGGAATTTAGTGGGATGCCTTAGAACCACTTCTCTAGGTATAAGACAGACACATCCTTTTCCTAGCACTCCTCGAATCAGTGTTGTTCGGTGCACTCTTACACAAACTTGCGAGGCGGAGGACTGGCGTCGCCATGCTATTTTCCACACTTGTACCAAAATAAATGATAAAGGTTGTAAAGTCATTGTGGATAGTGGCAGTTGCATCAATGATGTGTCCTCAACCATAGTTGGTCGTTTAGGACTTCAGACTATTCCTCATCCTAGTCCATATAGTGTCTCTCGGGTGGATGCTTCATCTATTACTGTAAAGGAGCGTTGTCAAGCACCCATTCAATTCCTTGATTACAAAGACAAGATTTGGTGTGATGTGATCTCTATGGATGTAGGTCATATTATTTTGGGACGACCATGGTTGTTTGATTTAGATGTCACTCTTTATGGCCGATCCAACTCATGCTCCTTTATGTTCAACGGTAAGAAGATACTTCTCAAGCCTATCGCTCCGAAACAGGCTAATCTGAGCAAAGGAAGGGGAATGATGAGTAGAACAGAGTTAAACATCATTAGCTTGAAAGAGCTCACTCGAGACATAAATGAGAAAAAATGTATAATATTTGTTTTAGTGGTCAAAGAAGTCTCTGTGGACTCTCCACAAGCTACTTCAAAAGAAGCAAGTAAGATACTTCAAGAATTCCAGGATGTATTTCCCGAGTATCTTCCAGATTGTTTACCCCCATTGCGTGACATCCAACACGTCATTGATTTAGTTCCAGGAGCCACACTTCCCAATTTGCCACATTATAGAATGAACCCTACTGAGCATGCTGAACTTCAAAGGCAAGTTAATGATCTTCACAAAAGGGGTTTCATTAGAGATAGCATGAGTCCTTGCGCTGTTCCAGCTCTTTTGACTCCAAAGAAAGATGGATCTTGGAGAATGTGTGTAGACAGCAAGGCAATAAATAAGATAACAGTGAAGTACCGTTTCCTGATCCCTAGGTTGGATGATATGTTAGACATGATGTCAGGTGCCACTGTATTTTCCAAGATTGACTTGAAAAGCGGATATCACCAAATTAGAATACGACCAGGGGATGAATGGAAGACTGCTTTTAAAACCAAAGATGGCCTGTATGAATGGTTAGTCATGCCTTTTGGACTTTCTAATGCCCCCAGCACCTTTATAAGAGTAATGACTCAAGCACTAAGGCCATTCATGAGAAAGTTTTTGGAGGTTTATTTTGACGATATTCTCATCTATAGCAAGAGTAGAGATCAACACATGGACCACCTTGCTCAAGTCTGTTCTACACTTAGAAAAGAAAATCTTTATGCCAACCTGAATAAGTGTTCATTCTTTACTGACAAGGTTGTCTTTTTAGGATTTGTAGTATCTTCCGAAGGAATTTCGGCTGACCCCTCAAAGGTGAAAGCCATTCTAGATTGGCCTGAACCCAAAATTGTTCATGATGTGCGGAGATTCTATGGGTTAGCTACTTTTTACCATCGATTCATCAAAGGGTTCAGTTCCATTATGGCCCCTCTAACTGAGCGTATAAAACAAGGAGAGTTTAATTGGACAAAGAATGCTACAAGGGCCTTTGAAGATATTAAGAAAAGAATGACTGAGTCCCCCGTATTGCGTCTTCCTAATTTTTCGAAAGTTTTTGAGGTAGAATGCGACGCATCGGGAGTAGGTATCGGAGGAGTGCTTAGTCAAGAGAACTATCCCATTGCTTACTTTAGAGAGAAATTATGTGAGGCTAAACGTAAGTATTCCACCTATGATAAGGAATTTTATGCAGTGGTTCAAGCCTTACGTTATTGGCGCCATTATTTACTTCCAAAAGAGTTTGTCCTTTATTCTGACCATGAACCCTTGCGTTACCTAAGTTCCCAAAAGAAGCTTAATCATAGGCATGGTCGTTGGATCGAATATTTGCAGGCTTATTCCTTTGTTATCAAACACAAGTCAGGAGTTGATAATAAAGTAGCTGATGCCCTTAGTCGTCGTGTGTCCTTACTTTCGGTTATGAGTGTTAAGGTTATAGGATTTGATAGACTAAAGGAGGAATACGAATCGTGTCCTGACTTTGGAGAGATTTTTCTAGAATTACAGAGTGGAAACTCTAACTTATCTGATGGGTTCCAGATTCAAGATGGATTCCTATTTAGGATGAATAAGCTTTGCATACCTAGGACCTCAGTGCGAGACTTCTTAGTATGGGAAATTCACGCCGGAGGCCTTGCTTGTCATTTTGGACGTGATAAGACCATAGATGAAGTTTAGCGTCAGTTTTATTGGCCGAGCTTAAAGAAAGATGTTGGTAGAACAGTGAGTCAATGTCGCACTTGTCAATTAGCAAAACATAGGAAGCAGAACACTGGTCTCTACATACCCCTTCCCGTTCCTAGCTTCCCTTGGCAAGACGTAAGTATGGACTTTGTTTTAGGTCTCTCACGCACACCTAAGAAGCATGATTCTATTTTAGTGGTAGTAGATCGGTTTTCTAAAATGGCTCATTTTATTCTCTATAGCAAAACATCCGATGCTTCTAGAGTTGCCAAGATATACTTTGCTGAGATTGTCAAATTGTATGGTTTATCCAAGACCATTGTGACCGATAGGGATGTCCGTTTCACTAGCTATTTTTGGAAAACTCTTTGGCATCTAGTTGGTACGAAGCTTAAATTTTCTACAGCATATCACCCTCAAACTGATGGTCAAACAGAGGTGGTTAACCGTAGCTTAGGAAATCTTTTAAGGTGTCTAGCTAAGGACCATCATAGGAATTGGGATTTGATCTTACCCACAGCACAATTTGCCTACAACAATTCCATGAATAGGTCGATAGGAATGAGCCCTTTTGAAGTTGTGCATGGTTATACACCCAGAAAACCTTTGGATTTAGTTCCCATGTCTCCATTTGCTGGAGTGTCTGAGTCGGCTGATGCGTTTGCGCAACATATTCGAGACTTGCATGTTGATATCAATAAGCGACTTGAGGCAATTAACGCAACATATAAACTTAAAGCTAATTTACATAAAAGACATGTTGATTTTAATGTTGATGATTATGTGATGATTAAAATAAGGCCGGAACGTTTTCCTCCTGGATCTGTTTCGAAATTGCAAGCTCGTAGTGCTGGCCCTTTTAAAATATTAAAACGGATTGGATCAAATGCATATGTTGTTGATATTCCTTCTCACTATATTTTCAGCCCCATTTTTAATGTTGAGGACCTTGTTGCGTACAAAGGTCATATTCACCCTCCAGATGAGCCATTTCATGCCCCCACCCTTGATAATAACCCTGACTCAGTGCCTATTGCTTCTTCACTCCCCCCTATCCCTGCACTCAATGACAAAATTGATGCTATCTTAGATGAGCAGGTTGAGCTCACCAAGGATGGTGTGGTTCGACGGTTCCTTGTTCGTTGGGCAGATCGTCCTATTTCTGAGTGCACTTGGATTCCCGTTGAGACATTGCAGCAGCTTGATCCAGATCTTCTAGAGTTTTATCAGCACCTTCATGCTACTTCCTCGTCAGAGCCGATTTCTTCTCACCCCAAGGGAGTTGATGCAGACAGCATTGGCAAAGGCCGATATGGACATGTTTATCGGCGTCGGGCTAAAAAGGCCCAATCATTGGCCTTGTGGATTGGCTAGTAGTAGTTTTTTTTATTATGTTTGTTTTATTTATTTGACCCGTTTGTTTTGGGTTTTTATTTTAGTCTATGTTATTTACTTGGGCCTTATTGTTTTGGGCCCATGTCTTTTAGGGTTAGACGCTTATTTATACCCTGAGTTGGGAGTATTTTGGATTCATTGAATGATTAAAGAATTGAGTTGATTCCTTCTTTCTCTCTTGGCTTCTTCTTCTCTTCTAATCTCTTCTTCTTCTAATTATTTTTTTCTAAATCGATTGAGTTCTACATCAATGTGTCTCTTTGAAGTCGACTGCACCGACTTAGTTCATGACGAGGCTTGATATGACCGGTGTGTGTGTAGTCCATGTCATGTGGTGTAGGAATGACCATGAAGGATTGTTTTGAGAAGGTGACTGGCCAGCACATCTCAAATCAAACTTCTTAGTCATTCCGGTACCGCGCTAGGTGTGTGCGGGTTGGTTTGTGAGATTTTGATTGTTGGGATCTTCTTTTGGTGGCATTGTGGTTGTTGGGGTGATTCGGGTGGCACAGTTGTTGTGTGACCATCCCTTGTAGCTTGTCTTGTCTTCAAATCCTTACTCGTGTCGGTTGGATTATTGCTACCTTGTTCGGAAAATAAATCTCGGCGTTGTTCCGCGCGTTCGTGACGATGTGGTTGATGCAGACGTCCTTACGGTGGTGGAAATTCACTCTTTTATTTTTTTCAGAAAATTTCGGAAAATGTTTGGGAAAAATCGGGGTATCCGTATCGTGCCCGCGTGTCGGCATCGTGTCCGTATCGTATCCGTTTCGTATCCGCATGTCAGCACCGTATCCTCGTGTCCAAATCATGTCCTTCACGTGTCGGTGTATCCTACGCATGTCCTTGGCGTGTCCTTGGCATGTCAGCGTGTCCTTGGCGTGTCTGTGGCGTATCCTTCGTGTGTCGGCGTATCCGTGCCGTGTCCCCTCGTATCCTTGGCCTCTCCTGGACTCTCTCTCTCTCTTGTACTCTCTTGGTACAGTTTGTCACTGTTGTAGTTAGTTATTGTACCTTTTCTCCTTCGTTCAAATGTATCAATGTAATAGATCAGTGAATATATTTCCCTCTTTTCACTTTTATTTCTGTATCATGTGTAATGTAATGAATATCTCACTGATTGTATGGATAGCAATGGTTAACACTTCCCCTTTTTGGGTATTTGATTCAAAAAAAAAATGGTTGAAGTTTCTTTTTATTTAAAAATTGAGGGGTGTTACAAGTGTTCATAGTTCCCTTGCCTTGGTCACTTTCCATACTCAAAGGCTTACTTAGCACTACAAGAAGAAGTGTGAGTGTTGCCGCACGGTCAGCTTGGAAATAAACAAGGCCGTGACACATCACTGCCAAAGAGCAAGAGCAGCAAAATAATGAATAACCATTATTTAAGAAATCCAAAATTATATCCACATTAATTTCCTCTACTACGGGCTACAGAGAAACCAAGTGAAGCTACTGCAAAGCTGCTCCCATTTGAAATTATGAAGAAAATGTTACTACAACCCCAATGAGTCTTAGTTAAAAGCGGAGAAATGGATTTCATAGTGCCAATAAATCGAGACTACGTGCACAAATTTTCTTGCAGATTTCCAAAACCATATATGGAAAATGGATGTGCAAAAGGAAAGATCACTGTGGTCAGGTGAGGTTTGCATCACTCATGTCATAACTGATATAGTCTTACACCATTGGCACAGTCCCCAGGAAACTTTTACATTAGAGAGCAAAAACAGTGTGTGCGAAGAGAGGGGATGGAGGGAAAGATGCTGTCACATGTGTTTACATCAGTTACAAGGCATATCTAACAACAGTAGATAAATCTAACTTTTAATCCAAAACTATCTCGTGGAATTTCTGCATTTCTTGAAACGTAATTTGCAAACTTTCACTACAATTATCCTAAGGCAGAAAACAGCAATATACGTTCCATTCATGGTCAAGGATAAGGCTAATGCACATGCAGGACATAGGATTGGATGATAATTACTTATAGATTCACGGATGCATCTACAGACTGAACAAACACGGTTCCTCTACGAGAATTCACCAAAAAATTTATCAAAGATCCAGGGGCGGATCCAGGGGGGTCCGGTGCCCCCCCCCCAAATTTTAAAAAAAAAACCAAAAAAAAATTTTGTTAATGATTTTTTATATTAAAAAAATATTTTTAAAGATTTTTTAAGAGTAATAGTTAAAAAATTGCTTCCCCGGCCCCCTCCCCCGGTCCCCGGCCCCTCCCGATGTCCAATCCTGGATCCGCCAAAGATCTACCCTTTCCGTCTGACCACCCATCTGTCATGACTGAACATCCATATTTAGCCCACTCCTCTCTGTGCTTTTCCAATAAACCATTCGTGTGCTCCACCTCTTTTTTTAGCAAAGGAACCCTCACCTCGTGGTAAGTAGGTGGCTTCATCGAAGGACCAACCCTCCCAATTGCTTCAATCATAGGCCTAAAACTGTCATAATTAATGGCATTAAATGGAATGCCAACATCATACATCCATTTCGCAAATCGCCTACAACCTTCTTCCCTCAATTCCTTCTTGTAAGGCTCATCAACAGCTGTTTGCTTCCCTTTATGAGCCCCGTCAGTTTTGTAGTATTGTTCAATAAATCCCTTTCTTTTAGGTTGAGAATTCGAACTTACACTTGAACTGAAGAAGGTCTTCCTCTTATCCCCACCACGACTTACCTCAATCACATCGTCCTCATCTTCTTCATTGATGTCCATATTCACGGTATCAAAATCATGCAACATATTTGATTTCTCTTTCTCATTTTTTTGTTCATGTATTCTCTAATCTCAGCTTTGACATGATCAGGACACCTTTTGCAATCACTCACATTCCGAAATCCACCCACAAGGTGTTGCTTGTGCCGATATACTCCACCTTTAGAAGTATGGTTGCAAAATTGACACGTCAATGCATTTTTGTCATTCGGATCTTTCAAGAATCCGTATTTCCAACCAAGATCCGTTCGTGATTGCGACATTACTTCACTGTTAAAAAAATCACAAAGTCAAACACAAAAAATCAACCAAAGAAATCAGAAGGCCCAAAAACAGCCATTTACGTCACAGAACCTATATCCATGCGCATAGGTTACAAAAAAATGAAACTTAACTTAAGAATCAGTGGCAAGACAAAAAAATCAGTGGCAAAACAAAAAAAATGAAAACTCTCTGCTGTTCAGGCTGATACACTTTTAGAGTGTGGCTTAGCTGTGCCCAATCCAAGTACTCACATATCAGTGCAGTAAGCAGGCATTTCAGATAAAATCTCAGGATAAGAGATGCAAGGCATATATATCAATATGTAAACTAATTACAAATATCTCACTTGTGAACATATATATCAATATTGAAATAATTAATAACACCTGCTCAATGGGTCTATAACTGTCGACCCTGCCCATAAACCCAACAATAGACGTGTTTTTGCATATGGGTTTAATTTACAATGACTGCAGTAAGACAAACTAGGTGCTTCGGATGTATGTTTTCCGACTGCAGTAAGACAAATATCTCACTTGCGATGTATGTTTTACAATCGCAGGGGCTCAATGGGTCTATAATCGCAGGGGCTCGAGCCAGGTAGTGAGTTAGGAGAGAGAGAGAATGCAAACCTGTGTGAGAGAGAGAGATTGATGGGTCTCGGTGGTCCGGATTGATCGAGAGAGAGAGGGACGTGAGAGAGCGACGTGAGATCGAGAGAGGGTAGGGCAAAAATGATTTCGTAACAGTAGATGTTGGACGAGTCAGCCCAACAATTTCAATTAAAATAAAAAAATGCTTCGTATCGCCTAGGCGCGCGCCTGAGCGCCTCACCGCCCGGCCGCCTAGGCGCGAACTCTGGCCGCCCGGCATATACCTCGGCGCCTGATGCAACTATAGGCGTTTTTTATACAAAAGGCTGCGCCTAGCGCCTAGGCGCGTGCCTAGGCGCGCTTTTCACATCATTGACATGCAGGACATAGGATTGGATGATAATTACTTATAGATTCACGGATGCACATGGAAAGAAGAAATGAAATCTCTCGTGAAATATTCTTATCTTCGCAACCAGTATCAGATCATGAACTAGGTATTATTACTACATTGAACACATGCAAAATGATCTAAGGATTATGTATCATTGTTACTTATCAAGGGATGTTCTTCAAATACGATTTTAAAAGTAGCGCAGGCCCTTGAAATGCAGACAGTTAAGCTTCTTGCTTACCAATAAAAACACAACAATTTATACGGAAACCATCGATGCTCATAGCATGCCATTAAAGAGCTTAAATGTTGAAATTCAGGAGATGTAAAAAAACAGAAAGAAAAAGATACCTTGCCAATGTTGTGAGAAGAGTAAAGCTGAAGCAAACGCATACAGAAGTTAACAACAGCAGCAGTTTCCTGAGCCTCTAGGTAGATAATTTGTCCGTCCACCCAGTCAACAATATATTTAAGTAGAAGATAGACAACTGCAGACTAAATAATACGTAATCAGCACATCCATTAATGAGCCCATAATTTAGGGTTCTATGCAACTCAAGTTAAAGTTCAAGAATATCAAAATGGTACAGCCAGAAGTTGGGAGAGAGTGTGCTTGCGCTAAAACAAAGGTTTTGTACAAAACAAAATTATGTTTGCCAACAATAATAAACGACCGCTAAATGGCAACCATTCAATCGTTCCAGTAGAACTAATACTGTGCACACAATGATGCAGAGATGTTATAGAGATTTAGTGGTGCAAAAGGAAACAATATACTCCCGCTCTCCCATAATTTTAATGTCACGTCCCGGATTTTCAAACCACTTGGATAAATTGAGTATACACCTAACTTTTGACTTAATATACAAAGTGGTTGCTCCATGACTTGAACCTGCAACCTAATGGTGGGTGGGACAAGCCTTTACCACTTGGATAAGTGATTCCCATAACGTCAAGAAAATTACCACGACATCTAAATTTTGACATGTAAATGGCTTAATAAATGGCAAATACCCGATTAACTTTCCTGAACCAAGCTAGAAATAAAAAACCAAAATGACCAAGTCATAAAACTAGTTGACAAACTAAAGAAAGAAATATCTCAAAACACCAAGTCATTGTTTACTATTCAAACATGTGTACTCCCATTATGTAATTTGGTTGGGTATGCCTATTTTGTTGTTACTTTACGAAAGTTCAGACTTGTGGATCGGTTCAGACATTTTGGAGTCCCAGGCCTCCTGGCAGAGACAATCGGTGCCAATACACACACTCTTTATATTCAATAGAGTAGGAACTTCCATGAAATTTTTTTGCATGACTGGGAGACACTTAAGCCTCTAATGATGCCTAAAGGAATCTTCTCCATTTTTTCCAGTCTTTTATCTTAACCAATTGTTTTCTTTATTTTGATAAATTGGTCTACAAGCCTGTTTCCAAGACCCTTTTTACCAATAATTTGATGATCTTTCTTGTTTTGGACGGTTTAATCCCATTACTTTCCTTATTCCACGTTGATTGAGATCTATCAAACAAAACTCGTATTGTATATGTAACACAAATTTCTCAGTTGTCAAATTTAACAAAATTCATAATTTGACGAAATCCATATTTAACATGAAAAAACTAGAAATACAATAGATAAAATTTCTCACTGAGAACTTACTCATTTTTAAAGGCAACGATAATATTCACTCCCTTTGACGTAACAATATCTTCGTGTTTGATTGATTTTTTCACTATGAGAAATTTCTCACCTTGAACAATCCTCTGAAGTTATGTGACATCATTTATTCGAGTTTGATAGATTCTTGGAGAAATTTCTCACCCCTGGAACAATCCTAACAAATTATGAAGACATTTGTTTGTGTCATTCATGTAGACAAATCTACAACTCATTGATAAATACATACCTACATACAGTTAGAAATAATGGTTTTTCTTTTCACCACTCAACTTCTGAAAGATTTTAGAGCCCAAGATTTCCATAATTCCAACCTTCTAAACTCTTGATTATAAATAAAGTTGAAGTTGAAAGCCGAAGCTGACATTAGGATGCACTCAGTCATTACTCTCCATATCTGTTATACTTCTCTAAATCCACACATTGGAGATGGCCACGACGAAGCCATTGTCAAGAAAGTTAGAAGAGGGTAAGGCATTAGATGAAGGAGCTACCAATGAAGCTGCTCGGATGTCAGTGCTAACGATGGTGGGGTGAAGAAGCGCACTAGTTCAGGTGAGGAGCGGTGGTGAAGAGGGAGACCCATTGTACAAGAGGATAGCTGAGTTTCTCATCCGGATGCTTTTGTTCGACAATGGAGGGACGGGCCTGGAGAAGATCTTGACGGAAGAGAAAATCAATTGTTTGAGGGCAGGCATTAGTGCAATCAAATGGCCCTGATTGATTGGGAGACGCGCTTCGATGCTAAGAGAAGATCAGGGATAACTAAAGAAACAGGAGCTTTGTGGATGAAATACCATATGAAGCAAGCTAACAGCATGAAAGTTCAGGTTCCGGAGGTGGAGGTGGAGCTGAACTCCTGTTCAAAATGATCGAGCTCAAAGAAAGCATCGTCATCTCCTTGAAAGTGACAGGTCCATTCTTGCTTGCTTTGTTCCTGTTGGATTTCCTATGGATTTCCAGGAAAGATTTCCCAAATCAGATGTAAGATTTGGAGCCGTATTCACAGTTATTGCTCTTGGATTTTCTCCACTCCTTTGTGCTATACATATTGTAACGTATTAGTAGTAGTTGATAGAGCATTGAGGTTAGAGAGAACTAAAAGGCAAGAAAGAGGCAGCCAGACATAGAAAGAGAGTGAGGGTAGAGTTTGATTGTAATTTCTCCATTTTTCGATGTTATTTGAAACTTGTCAATCTCTACGTAGAGTAGGCGATTCAAGGTCAAACCACGTAAGTCTTGTCTCTAAGTGTGTGTGATTGACTCCCAAATCCCCAACAGGTTCTTCTGTGTTTTGGAGAGAAGTTGTTCTCACTGCAGCTTAGCTCTTGAATCGGATGAGCGTTTATATGATCAAGTTTCTAACTGTTACCTTATTTGTATTTTTGGTTATGCGTGCTTTGTCTTTCTCCCCATTAGATACCATACTAAGCTTAGTGTTTGATGTGTCTGTGTTTTGTTAAGGTGACAACAATCAGGACTGTCATTGTAATGACACTATGAACAAGAAGTTGTACATGTCAAGACACTTGTTTCTCTTCTTTTTATCATATTTTTCTCAATTAAAAAAGTTTATATACGCCCTCCTTTGAGTTTCTCATACTCCTGGCCTTGATTGTCGTTTATGCAGCGTGCTCTGTTTGGTATGAGTGATTTCAATTTGTTTCTCTACAAATTGGTTTCAATCCTAGAATACATGACACGACTCTTTTTTATTTGTGGACCTCTGCTGGGCTAGTTCTTCTCCTGTTATATTTGGACAGTTAGGAAGAGTAGCCTGATTTACTCAGTAAATGGTAACACTAAGGGGAGGGGAAGACCAAAACAGACTTTATAAGCAGTACTTAGAAGTGACCTAAGTTTTTTAAATATCATAGAACATGATGCTTTTGACAGAACGCTATGGAAAAGACATACCCATATAACCGACCCAAATTGATTGGGGCTTAAGTCTCTGCTTGGTTTGGTTTGTTACTCAGTCTATTGTTGAAGCTAAATCCCGTGTTATCTCTCAGTCTACTACTGAAATTGTTTTGCTCCGTTGACTTTTATTTGATATAGGTGTTTCTCTCGCTCATATACTCTATATTGTGATAAGTGTGAGTTTGATTAGAATAAGTATGTGAGTAAAGGCTCACACTCCCCTTTTATATAAATGATATATGGATAATTACAACCAGGTCCCTCATAGAAGGGAAGAACACACAACGGACATTTAAAAAGATAAAAACAACACAATACAATATTCCTAGAGATATTCTAACACTCCCCCTCAAACTGGAGCATAGATATCTCTCATGCCAAGCTTGCCAAGAATTTCCTGAAAAGGTTTACAACCAATCATCTCCTTCGTGAGGACATCCGCAAGCTGATCTCCAGTCCTAACGAAAGGCATGCATATAACTCCACCGGGGAGTTTCTCTTTGATGAAATGACGGTCAATCTCAACATGCTTCGTCCGGTCATGCTGGACAGGATTATGAGCAATGTTAATTGCAGCCTTGTTGTCACAGTAAAGGCGCATGACTTCTGAGTGAGTGATCCCCAAATCATTGAACAGAAGTTTGACCCACAGAAGTTCACATACCCCCTGAGCCATTGCTCTGAATTCTGCTTCAGCACTTGATCTAGCCACTACATTATGCTTCTTACTCCTCCAAGTAACTAGATTACCACCAACAAAGGTGCAATACCCTGAGGTGGATCTTCTGTCAGTAATTGAGCCTGCCCAGTCAACATCGGTATAGGCTTCAACTTTCAGATGATCATGTCTGGAGAAGAACAGACCCTTTCCTGGGGAGGATTTTAAGTACCTCAGAATCCTCATAACAGCATCCAAATGAGAGTTTTTAGGGGCATGCATAAACTGACTGCCCATACTAACTGCGAAGGCAATATCAGGCCGTGAGTGAGATAGGTAGATGAGTTTCCCCACTAGTCTCTGATAACCCCCTTTGTCTGTAGGTATCCAATTATCATCGCTATCCAGTTTCAGGTTTGACTCAACTGGGGTGACACAAGCTTTGCAGCCAAGCATTCCTGTTTCTTCCAATAAGTCAAGAACATATTTTCTCTGGCATATGTAGATCCCTTCTTTCGACCTTGCTACTTCAATTCCAAGGAAATATTTCAAGTTCCCTAAGTCCTTAGTTTCAAATTCCTTGGCCAAATGGTTCTTAATCCGAGGGACTTCTTCAACATCATCTCCGGTCAGAACTATGTCATCAACATACACAATAAGAGCCATAGTCTTTCCACGCGAAGAATTTTTTACAAATAACGTGTGATCAGCTTGACTCTGTTTAAAGCCATACTTCTTCATTACCTGAGTGAATCTGTCAAACCAGGCCCTAGGAGATTGTTTGAGGCCATACAGGGATTTTCGAAGCCTACACACTTTCCTGTTAGTTTGTGAAGCTTCGAAGCCAGGAGGAATGTCCATGTATACTTCCTCATCTAGATCTCCATGTAAGAAGGCATTCTTAACATCAAGCTGATACAGGGTCCAGTCAAGGTTAGCTGCAAGAGATAAGAGGATTCTGATAGTATTCATCTTTGCAACAGGAGCAAACGTTTCTTGGTAATCTACCCCATAGGTTTGGGTAAAACCTTTTGCCACTAACTGGGCCTTGTAACGCTCTATGGATCCGTCAGCTTTGTGTTTAACAAAGTACACCCATTTGCATCCCACAGTACACTTACCCTTGGGTAGTTTGGTCAATTCCCAAATGTCATTCTTATGGAGAGCTTTCATTTCCTCTACCGTGGCAAGTTTCCATTCAGGAATAGCCAGAGCATCCTGAAAACGATTAGGTATGCTTATGGAAGAAAGTCTAGACACAAAGGTTTTATACTGGGAGGATAAATGGGAATAGGACACAAAGTTTGAAATGGGGTGTTGAGTACAAGCCCTCACTCCTTTGCGTTGAGCAATAGGAAGGTCTAGATTCATGATGTCAGGAGTAAAAATATTGGTAGGTTCAGTACTGTCACTAGTAGTGTGAGACCCATA
>NMUG010001253.1:0-18445 GCA_002855965.1 Monotropa hypopitys
AATTCAACTATCTGATAGTAATTGCATGTAGTAAATAAGAAAATATGCCATAGTATATTTGATAAGAGTAAGATTACCTACTCTAGAGAGCATCTTGGATTTCTAACCAGCCAAACTGCTTTTCTGTCCAGGATAGGCTTCCATGTCGAGATACGCCTAGGATTTGCGCTAAGGGGCAGGCCTAGATACTTAGAAGGAATACCACCCACTTTACACCCAAACTCAGTGGCTAGTTAGTGAGCCTGCCCAGACTTATGCACTGGCATACAAAGGTTAGATTTTCTGAAGTTAATCTTTAAGCCTGAGATGATCCTGAAACATCTAAGGAGCCTTTTGATATTTTTTAACTCAATAGGGTCATTGATCGAGAAGATAATTACATCATCCGCATATTGTAAAAGGGATAGGACCATTCCATTGGAGCCTAGACCAATACCCTTAATAATTCCCATTTCCAGGGCCCTTTGAAACAGAATACTAAGCCCTTCCATAGCAATTAGGAATAGGAAGGGGGACAAGGGATCTCCTTGCCTTATCCCCTTCTGTGGTTTGATTTGGTTGCAGGGAGACCCGTTGATTAGCATGGAGAGTGTGGACGTAGAAATACACTCTAGGATCCATCTGCACCAAACAGAGCCAAAGCCTAAGCACTCCATCATCTTTACCAAATAATTCCAATTTACATTGTCGAAAGCCCTTTGAAAATCTATTTTCAGAATAAACTGGACTTCCATTTGTGGATTACTTCGTTTGTAATGAGAACCCCATCCAGAATGCTTCTCCCCTTAATAAAAGTTGATTGGCTGTGACTAATTACTGAGGGGGTAACTTTTTTCAGCCTTTCGCATAAAACATTTGCAAGAATCTTGTAGATGCACCCTACCATGCTAATTGGTCTGAATTCACCAAAGTTGATAGGATTGCTAACTTTGGGAACCATAGAAATAAAACTAGAGTTAAGGTCAGCAATTGCTTTTGCATTAGAATAAAATTCATCGAAGAAATCCTTGCTAGTATTGCTAATAAAATGCCATGCATCACGAATGAAAGTAAAATTGAAACCATCCGGGCCTGGGCTTTTATTTGGATTACAGCTTAGCATTGCTTCCTTAATCTCCCTTAGTTCAAACTTGACTTCTAAGGACTCCTTCTGCTCCTGGGAAATGAGGTTGGGAAAGGAGTCACCTATTTGTGGCCTAACCTTAATCGCCTCATGAAACGTCTCTGCTAGGAATATACAAGCCTGGTCCTTGATGGCTACTGGATCTTTGTAAAGGACTCCCTTAGCCGAAATCCATACAATTTTGTTCCTCTTTCATTTTTCTTAGCCACCGCATAAAAAAACTTAGTATTTTTGTCTCCCAGCTTAATCCAAAGGGCCCTGGATTTTTGCCTCCACACGCTCTCTTGGATATTGCTCCTTTGTTGTAGTTCATCCCTCATTAAACCAAGTTTGATCTAACTGGGATGGCTACGAATTGATCTAACTAACAACGAGGAAAGTAAAGAGATAAGTCTTTTGAACCCCCGGGCAGCCCCGGTAGGACGAGTAGGGTCTCATGAGGGTTTTTAGCAATGATCACCCACAAAATATAGTAAACTACTTTTACATGGAAAACCAAGCATGCAAGTAAAAACTCAAAACATAAGAAAGAAATGGATCCTTAAAAAGAAATGCGGGCAAATGAAGTTCACAATGCTAGCAAACACAAAAACAAGTTATGGCACCAAAATCTAACATGTGTGTGTGCAAGGTGTTTCGTCACAAGTGAGACACAACCCAAAAGTCTATCCGGACTGAGTCTCGACTTCGATTCTCTCTGTGTCATGCACTAAAAAATAATACATTTGAAACATGGGTGCATACTCAAACTCTCATACGTGCGGGCAGAAGATATATATGATGAAAATAAAAACATTTCTACATTATGACATGAAAGAAGCACTTTATAAGTGGATACGATCTCATGACTAGAAATGCATAGTAATGGGAACATGTTTTTTCTAAATCGACACGACATAAGTAATTGTTGCCCAAAGGATCAAATAGGTCGTTCTAGTTATAACATAAGGTATCGGGAATGTATCGGACACGTATCGGACACGTATTGGGCTAAGGGTTTACTTTGGATGCTTGAGAATAGGAGTATACAAATGATAGAGGGAAAATCAATAAATGGGGCCCTCGTTAACTAATTTACACCTCTAATTCTTTTACTTTTCATCTACGTTATATTCATTTTTTTATATTTTCCTCAACCTCCAACACATCCCAAGAACATGAATAACAAAATGTTTCTTCTTTACAAATGAATTGGTGACCCTCCAACTTATTTGATTTCCAATTGTTTTTGGAATTTTTCTATGATTTTTCTAGGAGAAAGGTACAACAACAATGAATAATAACATAAACCACCTTATGACTCAAATTACATCTTCAACATAAATTTTAGCCATTCTCAAAGCAAAATATGGAATTTTAAGGCTCAATCAAGGAAATGGTTCATGTAAGGGGCTCAAGTGGGCTAACAAGGGGTAATATGCAAGAAGAAATGAACCGGTACAAAAGATCAAAGAATGCATATAATCCTTTCCTAAGGCCAACAACAATCATGCATGCCAACCCAAAATATATGACTATGATAGTGAATTCCCAATGCTACACAACAAAGGATAATGAGACCGATAACGAGTAAGAATTGTTTTCGTGACAACAAGAGTTAACTTGAAACTAGTCCAATGAAAGATAAGGCACTAAACTCACTTGGGCATAAGTCTCCACTAAACTAGCCTTCTACACAATCGAGTTACGACTCACAAGCGACTCAAGCCTATTTTTAACGTGAAGTGCAATAAAGTCACAAATTAGTGCCAAAACAAGTTCTTGCAAAATACTAGCAAAGTGACATAAGATACTACCTACAAGTCCTATAAAAGGCTCAACAAGTTCCTACTCATATCATAGAGTTTAAAACTCACAAAATCCCAAAATTCATGATAAAGTAATTCACTATCTATACTAACAAATCCGTCACATAGATGAAACGAGCTATACTTTTCCCCTTCCTCAAAAGGGAAAATAAAGGTAGGCGGCTATACTAGACTGTCACAATTTTAAAAAAAATTAGGAATCTAAAATGGGACTAAAAAGCAAAAATAAATAAAAGATATGACACAAGCATGCAAAACATGCGTCACTCCCCCCAACTTAAATTGTGCAATGTCCTCGGTGCATAAGATAGTAAATAAAAGGGAAGAGAGCAATATATCTCTGGGATGGAATGTCAACCACCCTATACCCCGACCAAGAAAGGGGATTTAGAATCATTACCTCAAGTCATTGTCATCAACCAAGCTCACAAGGAATAAAGAAACCTATAAAAGTAAATGCCAAATACAACTATAAGAGAAACGATTAGTCCAAAATTGCTTGCTAATGGTAGCCAAGCGTGCAAACACTGATTTTATTTAAAGATAGTATGAGTTCTCACGCGACTCTCCACGAGTAGTACTTTTCTCTCCACTATTCTCACTTAAATAGTGTAATAGAGAAGGAAATCTCTTGATATTTCGGGGTAGGTCACTACTTAACAGGTGGTGACTCTCACTTTTTGAAGAAACACCCCAATCGACTTTCACTATCATCCCTACTTTACCAGGGTAATCCCATATAATACACTACTAAGGATAGAATAATGGGCGGCTATACCGGACCGTCCATAGCCATTCGAGCACAGAAAACACTAGAGGCATCTCAACCTCCAATGATTTATTGCCTCATAGATATTATTTATTTTATTTTTATTTAAAAGAGAAATGAAGTGCAAGAAACAAAATAAAGAGAGGTGAAAATAAAGGGGAAAAGAAAAAAGAGCCATGCCTCCAAGAGGCGGTAACAACCGAGAAAGCGACCCTCCAAATTGGAGGATCACATTGATATGATGGCCTCCTTGGGGGCCATAGTACGTGGTGAACCATCTCACCACATTCGTAACATATTGAAGCCGCCCAATCCATACAAATAAGTATTTGGAGTATAAGGGGGCTTGGCGGCGCTTCATGAATGGACATACAACCACCCTACCACCATGGTTGGCATTGGCTTTCAAGGCATTGACCATATGGAAATAACATGGAATATGACTCGTAAGGAGTCGGTCAATGTCAATAAAATCAATTTTATAAGGCAAGTACAGGAGGTGGTGGTAGATAAGCACTAAAAATATTGGACACTTGTGCAACCGGTGATGAAAGCTTGGCCCCAAAGATGGATTCCCCAAGAGGTGTCATGAAAATAGGTGCAACATATGCACACTCGATGGGATCTTGGGAAATACTAGGCATTTCAGGCTCAATGGCCAAGGTGCCAACAACATTCACACTTTCACCACATCTAATGTCCGCCTTAAGCTCCTCATCACTGGAGTCATAATGATAACTCACCATTTTCTTTTTAGGAGGAATGAGATTATTTTCATTTTTTAAATTGGGGAGAGACCCCATCGTGGATTCGTCCATTAGGGTGGAATAAGAGATACCCACATCCAAATTTTCAAGGAAAGCAACCTCCTCGGAAGTACGACATGTCTCTTCCAAGGGGTCGGTGGGAATGGATGGCTCAAAAATTGGGATATCAAAGTCCACTTGGCATGAAGAGTTGAGGACCGTGATGTTGTTGAAAATAGCAAGAAATTGTTTCAAAGTGTCCTCTAAAAAGGATGGTTGCGGTGGTTGGGGGTCAAAAGTTGCTTCCGGAAGACAATGTTCATGAAATCCCATGGGTGGCTCTGAATAACAAGACTCGAGAGGAGCCACCACAACATTGTCGGGAGCATTATTTGTATTGCAACTTTTCAGAAATGTTTACAAGGCATTGTCCAAGGTAATTGGACGGGAACTTTGGAGAAATACTTGCAAGGTATACTCCAAAGTAGCCGTGGATAGTGATTCGCATGAATATGGCTCCTCTTGGACCATTGTTCTGGGTATTGATCGGTTGGGTCTAGGTGAAAGAATTGTTGTGGAGCCATTGCATCGTGATAAATGTGTGGGGGGGGTCTTGGTAATACTCACATTCCCGATAAAAGTTAGAGTGGTCATGCCACTCTTGACAAGATGGATCCGGGAATGGAGGGTAGGACTCCCAAACTTGTTGATCCATGGCTTCCTAAGGGTAATTATCGGAAGCCATGATAAAAAATGTAAATATTTTTTGGTTTTTGATTGTATAAAACAAAACAAGAAGAAATAAAATAAAATGGATATGTATGACAGGGCAAAAGAAAACTTCTAAACTAGCAAAAACTCAACTCAACTACAAGTCCTCGGCAACGGTGCCAAAATTCTAACAGGGTTTCCCTGTATCGTCGAAAGGTCGGGAATCCCTAATTAGACATTAATAAATTATAAACGAGGAAATAAACACTCTAACTAGTAAAGTGGATAAGTCTGAGGTCGATCCGCAGGGAAATGACAGAGTTTAAGAGATTTGCTTTGTAAAGAAGTTTAGGTTTGCAATAGAGGCAGTAGGATGCTAGCCTTTGTTTTGATTTATAAAACCTAAGAAAACTAAATCATAAGACAAGAAAGAAAACTAAGTTAAACTAAGCAGAATGGCTATGGGGGTTCTAACACCTAACCTTTGTCATGATAGACTTCTCCAATATCCCATGACAACACGAAGGAGGGATCACGGCATAGGACCTCCTACAGGATGTTTGACTATCAAGCACATATCAAGGGTTGAGAGATGGCACGGGGACTAGAATTCGGTTCTCTAGAACTACTTACACCTCGGGTGACATAGCTCAGAGCACATAGTGTACATGGCACAAACCGTCAAAGAGGTTACCGACCCTTGGTTGGACCCGAGGTGAGATCCACATGCTCCTAACTCTTATGATACCTCAAGACTACAATTTACTAAAGATTAGGTGGTTTCAAGGGGAATTCATTTACTTGGGTATTTTATCGAACACCTAGCGTGACATCGCACCAAACATGGGTTGTGCCAATGTTATTGTCAACAACTCATTAAGATTATTAACACCGCTAAGTTGAGACCCTAGGCATGAACTCAATACATCCTAAACACTACAATTCAATCCCTAACTTGGAGCAATCAATTCACAACACAAGGCTTGGGGTGCTAGTTACCCCATGGCCAAACCTTGGAGGCTACCCCTCCATTACAACTATACTACAACTATAAATTACAAAAACACAAACAAAACACAACATAAGAAATGGAATATGAAATTTACTAAACATAATACATAAAACAAAGTACATAGATAGATAGAGAATAAGAATCCTTATAACGTTAAAGGAGAAGAAAATGCCCCAAACTCCATGGATGTACCTCTAAATCTAGAAAGAAGGAAGAAAACAAAGAGGGAGGTGGAGAGAGAAGCTCTCCCCTCAACTAAACCCTAAAAACTTTATAAAACATACACAATACAAATTATACATAAGTATATATACTCTGCCTCAACAAATATTACAAAAATACCATTAATGAAACAATTCTGTAGAAAATTGTTGGGAGGGACCGGTCCCCGTAAGTACTGGGGACCGGTACTCGTTGCTTTGAAAACCTTACTACCCAAAACTGGGTAAAATCTGACTAGATTGACCGGTCCCCTTAGGTACGGGGGATCGGTACCCGCCTCTTTTTTCCCTTTTTGCAGCTGACTCTTCTAGAAGATGAGCTCTGTATTTCCAGGAATTGGTGAAGGGACCAGTCCCCATAGGTACAAGGGACCGTTACCCGTATTGCAGTTATTGATTTTGCTATTGAGATGTGTCCGGGCATGTATCCTCGTGAATCCCAGCACCTCCGTCATCTCCTTGACAATCCTGCAATGCTTCCCCATGGCTCGGTAGGTCTCAGGGGACTTCCGGATGCATACAAAACAAAGAAAACATAAATATGAATGAAATTTAAATAACTAAACAAATAACTAAAGCAAAAGAGGGAGAAATAGACACACAAAAACTACATTATTGTGTGTCTATCAGTATACTAGATGGATAATACCATGGATGATAAGGCTGGTTTAGTACATGATGCTTTTGGATTCCTAAACAAGAAGGTGACTTCAGAAATACTCAAAGTTTAAATAGTGTAGAGCCTACGCCTGATGAGAAAACTAAGGAATTTCTCAAACTCGTACAAGATGCAGATTGTGAGTTGTATCCAGGTTATAAGTCTTTCACAACTTTATCTTTTATTATGCGATTAATGCATATAAAAGTACTTAATGGTATGTCAGATACTGCATTCGGTATGTTGTTGGAGTGTTTGGAGGAGGCATTTCCACGTGGTGAAACCTTGCCTTGCTCGTATTATGAGGCAAAGAAGTTGAGAAAGGCTTTGGGGTTTAGTTATGTCAAGTATGATGCATGTCCCAAGGATTGCATGTTATTCTGGAAAGACAAAAAGGGTCTTGATAAATGCAAAAAATGTCAAAGAGCGAGAAACTACATTTTCTTCAGATGATTGAACTGTCCAAGTAACACGAACCTGTCAAACAAGTGAGGCACTTTCCTATAAAACCATGGATCCAAAGGCTTTTTATGACTTCAGAGACATCTCAACTCATGAGATGGCATGCTGATGAATGCTGCGATAATGGAAGTTCAAGGCATCCGGCTAATACCATTGCTTGGAAAGCTTTCGATGAAAAGTACCCGACATTTGCTATTGATAGTCGAAATGTTAGACTCAGACTTGCAAGCGATGGATTCAATCCATTTAGAACAATGAGCATTGCTCACAGCACGTGGCCCGTAGTGTTGATGCCATACAACTTGTCTCCATGGTTATGCACGAAGAAACCATTTTTTAAATTATCCTTGCTAATTGATGGACCTTCTGCACCTAGAAACGACATTGATGTATACTTGCAGCCTTTAATCAAGGAGCTAAAAGATCTATGGACTAAAGGCATTCATACATATGATGCATCCAAAAAGGATATGTTTCAGTTGCATGCAAGATTAATGTGGACTATAAGCGATTTTCTAGCATATGCTAACTTATCTGGATAGAGCACAAAAGGAGCTTTAGCTTGCCCTCGTTGAAATATTGAGACGCATTCTCGATGGTTGAAAAACTATCGAAAGTATTGTTATATGGGCCATAGAAGATTTCTAGATGAATGACATAAGTTTCGGAGAGATGCAATTGGTTTCGATGGAACTGTTGAATTGCGGCCAATGCCTCCTAACTTATCTGGTCATAATATATTGAAACATGTAGAGTTCATTGAGAACAATTTTGGAAATTTTGAGAGATCATATGTTTCTAAGAAGAGAAAGATGAATCTTGAATGTGAAAACAACGTCAACATGAATGAAAGGCGACTACAAGATAATTGGAAAAATAAAATCATCTTTTTTGAGTTAACATATTGGCCGGATAATTTAATTCTCCACAATCTCGATTCTATGAATATTGAGAAGAATGTTTGTGAGAGTATAATTTGGATAATATTGGGTGTTGCTGAGAAAATGAAAGACAATTCAAAGGCTCGCCTTGACCTTCAACTCCATGGTATTTGTAAGTCACTTCATCCTCAACCAGTGGCAACTGAGAAAGTCTTTTAACTCTTTGCATGTTTCACCATGACCAATGAACAAAAAGACATCTTCTTAAAGGTCCTAAAAGATGTTAAAGTACCCGATGGTTACTCATCAAATATTTCACGATGTGTAAATCTCAAACAGAGAAGTATTATGGGACTAACGAGTCATGATTGTCATGTTCTGATGCAACAATTGTTGCCCATTGCTGTGAGAAGAGCATTGCCTATAAAGGTTTCTAAAGTCATAATTGAATACTATAATTTTTTAGGCAGTTATGTTCGAAAGAATTGAATCCAAATGACTTTGGGCCTCTTGAAAATAAAATAAGGCTGATCATATGCCACCTTGAGAAGATTGTTCCTCCTTTCTTTTTTGATATTATGGTGCATTTACCCATTCAACTGGAAGAAGAGGAAAGAATTACTGGACCAGTACATTATCGATGGATGTATTCAATTGAGTAGTATTTTTTATTTACAATAGTATCCAATTTTTTCCTTCACTTTGTAATTTTTTTTGGTAAATTGTCATAGGTATTTCTTACATTGAAGAAGTATGTGCATGATCAGAGCCACCCGGAGGGATCCATTACGGAAGGCTATTTGGTAGATGAATGCTTGACATTTTGCACACGATGTGGAGACAAAGTTAACTCGGCCAATCTGTAATTATGATGGAGAAGAAGGGGGCCGAGGTTTAGGAAAAGAAAAGTTATTCCTTCTTGATAATAATGCATGGGTACAAATGCATAGATATATACTAGGAAATTCATGCTCAATTGCCCAATATAGGGAGTAAGAGTTCTACAATCTCAATCCTTTCATTCGTGTACAAATGTGAAGGACATAACATGCATAATGTGCTAAACTAGTTCTTTTTCATTTGCAGTGAACATATTCGGGTTCTGACATCTAGTAGTCAACGATTAAGTGATCGTGAACTTAAAAGAAGGCATAATGAACAATTTCCAGAATGGTTTGGAAGCCACATAATTGAGCCATGTGGATATGATGAACAACTTTTTAGTTTTAGCATAATTTTATATACTTTTCATCAACAATTGTTAATGACATTTGCATGTGCTTTTTAATGCAACTAAATTTATAGGTGCAATGCTTGCAACGAATCGGAAATGTGAATATATCCAATGAAGTGAAAATGTTATCGCTTGGACCAGACAAATGAAAAAGAGGATATAGTGGGTATATTATAAATGGATTTAGATTTCATACTGAGCATCGTAAGGAGGGAAGAAAAACTCAAAATAGCAGAGTGTCATTGACAGCAAGTACACAAAGTTACGCAAGCACGAAAGACAAACACCCAATTTCAGGAGACATCATTTTCTATGGAGTGTTGACAGATATTATTAAGTTGCATTATTCGAATTATTACAAACTTGTCATGTTCAAATGTGAATGGATTGATAACAATTTGGGGAAGAAGGAAGATGAGTTCAAGTTCACAATTGTAAATTTCAAGCACCTTATGTATAAACATAATCGAGCTTCAGATGAACCATTCATCCTTGCATCCCAGGCGCAACAAGTTTGGTGTGTTTAAGACCCTACTGAGGAGAACTGGCATGTAGTAGTCAAAATGACACCTCGAGATTTTTATTATATGCACGGGAAGAAAGATGCATATTGTGAGACCCCGTCCCATAAATTAAAGTTTTAATAAATAAATAAATTAGAATATCTTGGATATAAGCTAATAATAAATTAAAGTCATTTTTGGGCTTAGTTTGGAGTTAAAGGTTCGAAGTAAACTAAGAAAATCATTTAAGAGGCTAAGGAAATAAGAAATCAAGTTCGGGAACCCAAAAGATAGGCCCAACCGAAAGTAGCAGGCCGGACTAGCTCGGTCCAGACCAACCGACCGGCCCAACCCCGGATCCAGATGCCAGCTGCACGGCAGCAGCTCTGCCGAGCTGTAGGGTCAGGTCCCATCCGGACTGGCCAGCCGCTTGACTGATGGGACAACACAGTCGCAGGTCGACTGGCATGTTAGAGCTCAGACTTGACCCGGATTAGACAGGTCACTAATCATTCGACATGATTAAAGAAGAGTCAAATCGATCTATTAATGCACCTCACCCTCCAGCTTACTATATAAACAACCATTGCCCAAGCATTCAAGTCCCACAAAACCCTCCTCCGTGCATTCAAGTTCTAGTGAGAGAAAGTCTGATCTCCGGACACTTCGTAGTTCGGCAAACTTCCCCCAACCTCCAGTATACTTGCATGACCAGTCCTTGCTCCTAAAAATAGTTTTTCCTTAACCCTCCGGATCAATCATTCCAGCTCAGAAGGCTTTCACTGCCCGGACCTCCATCCTCCAGAAAGATCCCAGCTCGGCCAAACCACTTGGCAGATTTGAGGTGTTAATCAAGAGGGAAAACAACCTAAGGAAAAAGGTGAATCTGTACATGCCCTACTTACTCGAATTTCTTCTTACTTT
This sequence comes from Monotropa hypopitys, assembly GCA_002855965.1. Taxonomy (NCBI): domain Eukaryota; kingdom Viridiplantae; phylum Streptophyta; class Magnoliopsida; order Ericales; family Ericaceae; genus Monotropa; species Monotropa hypopitys. The sequence continues at coordinate 11,053 of NMUG010001253.1, forward strand.
CTCACTCCTTTTTACAAGTATTGTTATGGTTACTAAGCCAAAAACCTATTATGTTATCACTTTTGCAAACAAAAGACAAGAGTATGTGAAATACTTCTTTTTATACATGGACAAACAAATATGGAAATATTTTGTATGATTATTGGCACAGACATGACATGGCCACGGAATACGGTCATAAATGGATAAGTGCACGGTGCTGGGGGCAGGGTCAGATACCGTGTACACAGGGATGAGATATAAGAGTGAGACCAAACCAGATGGTCATTCGGATGATATCATGCCATTATGCATATTGCGAGATAGCCCCCCTTGTTCTGGTACCGTGGAGGCTGTAATTGGTTGGCTTGATAGACTGGTCGATAGTCCTACATCTCGGACAGAATGCCCAAAGCAATCAATATGCACTTATTGCAGGTTCATGCGTGAAAGATACTGAAATTTGATATAACTTGAAGGGTCAATGACACTATTCTTGAGACTATTGATCCACTCATACTATGATTATCTAAAATGATTTGCCTGCAGGAAAAGTTTGGTTGTCCATGAAACTAGTAATTTTGGCATGTACTATATTCACTCTAGCTTTATAGCTTATTCGTTTTTAAAAAAACCCTTTTTAAGATTTGAGGAGCAGCAGTAAGAGCCTGGGGGTTATTATGCAAATTTTTGTTGATCCATGTATTAGCCTATGGGGCTTTTTGATGTAATCTCAGTTTATTAATGAAGTGATTGTGGGTGTTTTTTTCTAGTGATGCACTCTCTGGGTATTTTCACGCTTTCCGCTATTGTTCAATCTAAAATTATTCGATGAATCTCTAAACTCATTTAATAGGGTCTTTAGCGAGCTTGCTCGTTGACCAGTCATGGCTCATGTGTGATTGGGTCGTGAAAACAGTGGTATCAGAGCAAGAGTTTTCAGATTTCGAGCAAACCCAAAGTTAAGATCAAAGCACTCACTAGTTACGATAGAAATATCTGTTAACCCTTGAAGATGGACTTATTTTAATGTTGTATATACCTTAGCTATGTCTAGTAGCAGCAACAGTGACTATTTTAGTAGTGATTCCGAGGAGCATCATGAGGTAACACCACCTCCAGTACTGCATGAGGAAGAAGAAGAAGTCTTTGAGGTAAATGAAGATGTTCGAGAGCAAGCTCTTTCCGATTCTATGGCGATTACTTCAGACCTTGTAGCCCGAGTTGCGGTAGGTTTCAAAGATGATACGGAGCAAGAGATCCGAGCTATGCCTAACTATCATTTGCAACTATTAGAGCATGCTTGTGCGATGGCAAGAGCATCTATTCAACATTGGGAATTCGAGTACCTCATGGAAGGAGCAAGAAATCGTGTTATGTATGGCAATAACGATGGGGTCCAACCAGAAAATGAAGCGGTGGTCGAAGAGGAAGAGGAGCCTATGGAGTGGCAGAACCAAGGGCGAGACCTCGATTTAAAAATCATCCCGAGAAGGACCCTGAAGAAGACCCGAGTGATAATGAGGAAGATATCGATATAGATCGTGAGGAATGGGTTTATCCACCCTATGAGTGGCCCATTGACTCCGATGAGGAGTAGTTTGCTCGAGTCTTTATGAATTATCCAGATATTTTGTCGTGTGGCCGGACACACCCTCATATGATTTCATAATATTCGATCTTCTAGCCAAATGAGTAATACTTTGATTCTAAAATCCTTTCTTTTCTAGCAGAATGGTTAACACTCGCACAAATGGTCAAGGAGTTGGTCAGCGAAACGATGAAGTGACAGAGCTCTGCGACATGGTCAGAATGCTAGCTGGAACCGTCCAGACTCAGCAGGAGATGATCAACCAATACTTTAATCAGCCAGGACCTATAAATGAACCACCACCTAATCACAAAGGAGAAGTATTAGTTGACCCAATCGAGCAAGCAGCCAACCTTGCAGCCGTAAAGGAGTTCTTGAAACTGAAACCTCTTACTTTCTAAAGAGGAATGGACTCTGTCAGAGCCAACGAGTGGATTGCAGCCCTAGAGAAGAATTTTCAATTGCTAAGATGTTCGGATCAGCAGAAAGTCGAGATCGGATCGTACCTTCTGGAAGGAGAGGCAAATCAGTGGTGGAATCTGAAGAGCGTCATGGAGCCGGAAATGAGTTGGGAGAGATTTCTAAAGATCTTTCATGAGAAGTTTATGACAAGGGCAATACAAATGGTAAAGAGGATGGAGTTTGAGCATCTAAAGCAACAAGGAATCATGATGGTGGCCGCCTATGAAACTGAGTTTACAAACCTTGCAGTGTATGCACCTTACTTGGTGGCATCGAAGGAGATAAAGGCGAGACGCTTTGAGGATGGACTAAAGCAGAGATTCGGAAGGTGGTTCGACCCCTTCAGCTGTCTACTTATTCAGATGTCCTAGATCGAGCCCTGTTGGTAGAAAAAAACGTAGAGGATACGAGGCGTTACCAAGAAATGATGAGGCAGAACCAAAAACTTGGAAAAGCTGGTCCACAGGAGAGGGCGAATTATATAGAAATGAGGAATGACCAAAGAAGAATAGGAAACCAAGGCAGGGGAAACAGACCCTTGGTATGTTTCGGCTGTGGTCAGGAACGTGAGAAAATGTCATACCCATGGGAGCACCGAGAATCAATCAGCAAGACAACTACAACCAAAGACAGGGAAGAGCTTTCGCTTTAGTCTCCAGAGATCCCAGGAACGATGAAGCCATTGTGGCAGGTAGAATTCTTGTATACGGAATTCTTAGTTATGCCCTATTCGATTCAGGTTCTACTCACTCTTTCATTTCGAAATCTCACTCTCAGAAAATCGGGCAAAAATCTTGAACCCTTGGAATACGACTTGCTCGTGTCCCAACCAATGAGTAAGGGAGTCGTATGCTCGTCCGTCTTTAGAAATTGCGATGTTTCCATGAGTGGAGCTCGTACCCTAATCGACCTAATATCTCTAGCCATGTCTCATTTTGATGCTATCATTGGAATGGATTGGTTATCCTGGTTCAAGTCCAAGATAGTTTGCGCAGAGAAGTGTATAGTCTTTGTAGGACTCGAAGAAGAAGAAGCCAGGCTCGAAGGAGAAGGAGTCACTTCACCCCCGTGTTTTGTATCTATGGCACACGCTCGTTGACTTTTGCAGAAGGGATGCCAAGGTTATCTTTGTAGCGTTCTATCTACAATACCAAACTCTCGTTCAATAATGGATATCCCAGTGGTTCGTGATTTTCCCGAAGTTTTCCCCGAAGACTTGCCAGGAATGCCCGTTGATCGAGAGGTGGAATTTAGTATCGAGACTATCCCAAGAAGCCAACCAATATCTAAAGCACCGTATCGAATGGCATTTGCAGAATTGAATGAATTAAAGGCGCAACTTCAAGAATTAGTTGATAAAGATTTCATCTGACCTAGCTCATCGCCATGGGGAGCACCAGTTTTGCTTGTCAAAAAGAAGGACAGAACAATACGCCTCTACATCGACTATCGGGAGCTGAATAAGGTGACTATCAAGAACAAGTATCCGTTGCCGTGAATCGATAACCTATTCGATCAGCTACAAGGAGCCAAATTAATCTCGAAGATTGATCTTCGCTCAGGATATCACTAGCTTAAAGTCAAAGCAGAAAATGTGGAGAAGATAGATTTTCACACCAGGTGTGTGCATTTCGAGTTTTTAGTCATGCCATTTGGCGTCACCAATGCACATGCAGCGTTTATGGACCTGATGAACACTATCTCGACGACTTCGTAATTGTATTCATTGACGATATCCTCATCTACTCCAAGAATGAAGAACAGCATACGGACCACCTGTCAACCATTTTGCAGACCTTGAAGGAGAGGAAGCTTTACGCCAAATTCAGCAAATGCGAGTTCTGGCTCACGAAGATTCAATTCCTTGGACACATCATCAACGAACGCGGAATTTCAGTGGATCCTCAAAAGATAGGAGCAATCCAGTAATGGCCTAGACCAACCTCAGTAACTGAAGTTCGCAGTTTCCTTGAACTCACCGGCTACTATCGAAGATTTATCAGAGACTTTTCGAAGATTGCAACCCCAATGACGGAGCTGACAAAGAAAGAAGAACCATTTGATTGGATGAAGAAAAGAGAAGAATGTTTCCAAGAACTGAAGAAGCGACTCACGACGGCACCAGTTCTTATACTATATCAGGAAGGAGAAGACTTTGAAGTCTACAACAATGCTTCACTTAAAGGACTCAGATGTGTTCTGATACAGCGAGGTCAAGTTATTGCTTACGCCTCCCGACAGCTAAAGTCTCACGAGAAGAACTACCCAACCCATGATTTGGAGCTTGCCGCAGTAATTTTTGCTTTAAAAATCTGGCATCAATATCTTTATGGAGTCACCTGCAATCTATTCATCGACCATCAAAGTTTGAGGTATCTTTTCACTCAGAAGGAGTTGAACCTAATGCATCGAAGATGGCTGAAGCTAATGAAGGACTATGATCTCAATATCCAGTATCATCCCGGGAAAGCCAACACTGTTGCAGACACCTTGAGCAGAAAGGGAAAAAAGGAGCTTGATCACCTACAATATGGACACCTCAATGCCATCATCACAGAACCCACCATCTTGGAATAAATCAAGTCAAAGCAAGAAGGCTATCCAAAGATTATAAAGATCGGCGAAGGAATCAACTCAGAAAGTGAATTCACCCTTGTAGATGGAATCCTTTGATTTCAGAACTGATTATGTGTCCCCAGTGATGAAGAAATCAAGCGGAAGATCATGGACGATGACCATCACTCGAAGTTCATGATTCACCCTGGCCAAATGAAGATGTATCAAGATTTGAAGAAGTCTTATTGGTGGATGGCAATGAAGCGCGATATAGCCGAATATGTCAACCGATGTTTGCAATGCCAATAGATCAAAGCTATTCGTCAGAAACCTGCTGGATTATTGCAACCTCTACCTATTCCCAAGTGGAAATGGGAGAACATTACTATGGACTATGTCATAGGGTTGTCTTGTTCAAAGAAGGGTAACAATGCGATATGGGTCATAGTAGATCGTTTGACCAAGAGTATTCATTTCATTGCGATCAAGAACACCTATTCTATGGACCGGATGGAAACCACCTATCTGCGCGAAATCGTTCGATTGAACAGTACATCTGTGTCCATCATGTCCGATAGAGATCCACGATTTGTATCTAGATTTTGGAAGTCACTATAGAAGGCAATGGGAACAGCACTCAACTTCAGTACAACTTTTCATCCCCAGACAGACGGTCAATCAGAAAGAACCATTCAGACGCTAGAGGATTTATTGCGAGCTTGTACATTGGACTTTCAAGGGAGCTGGAAAGAGCATCTACCACTGGAAGAATTCACCTACAACAACAGTTACCAAGCAAGCATAGGGATTGAACCATTCCAAGAATTATATGGAAGGAGATGTAGGATGCCATCGTGTTGGGCAGAAGTTGGAGATGCAGAGTTAACGGGACCCGAGATTGTGCAGGAATCCACAGAGAAGATTAGGATGATTCAAGATTGGTTGAAAGTTGCCCAGGATCGCCAGAAGAGTTATGCTGATACTCATCGGAGGGAATTGGTATTCCAAGAAGGTGATAAAGTGTTTTTGAAGGTATCACCGATGAAAGATGTAGATTTGGGAAGAGGGGAAAGTTGAATCCTCGATTCGTTGGCCCATTCGAGATTCTTGAGAGAATTGGCCCACTTTCCTACCGTTTATCCCTAACGCCAGATTTAGCTAACGTGCACGATGTTTTCCATGTTTCCATGCTTCACAAGTATATAGCCGATCCATCGCATGTTCTGAAGCAACCAATGATCGAGATCGAGAAGAATCTATCTTATGAGGAAAGGCCGGTAAAGATTTTGGACAAACGAGAGAAGAAGCTCTGGAGTAAAATAATCCCTTTAATTAAAGTTTGGTGGGAGAATCAGTGAGGAAGCGAGGCCACATGGGAGAAGGAGAAGGATATGCGCCGAAAGTACCTAGAATTATTCGAGTAAAGTAATTTATTTCCGTAAGTTCTCATCTATAAGTTATCTTAAGTTTGGGGACCAAACTTTCTTAAAGGAGGGGAGGATGTGAGACCCCGTCCCGTAAATTAAAGTTTTAATAAATAAATAAATAAATTAGAATATCTTGGATGTGAGCTAATACTAAATTAAAGTCATTTTGGGCTTAGTTTGGAGTTAAAGGCCCGAAGTAAACTAAGGATGTCATGCCTCATCCCTGTTAATTGTAAAGCCAGTTATCCAAAGATGACACATGGCTACAGCATCAACTAACCACAACTCACTATACGATAACTGAAATAATAATAATAATAATCTGATATGATTATAAATTTCAGATGATACAATACAGATTCAAAGTAAATAAAAACTCTGGACAACATGTCCAATACAACTCCACAACAACACCTCAACAGTTACTACAACTCAACTCTGATAAAACTGAAACTAGTCTCAAAGTAAATAAAATGACTCACCCTACCACTACAATACTGACAACATCACGACTCGACTGTAGCTGGACTGAATTGAACTATGGACTCTAGCCTCCAACACCTAAAAAAAGAGCACAAACGTGCATCAGCGACGACGGCTGGTGAATACATATATAAATGCATAATAAAGATAAGTAAAAATATCTAGGATCATTATTTCCAAACACATGCCTTTTACTTCAAAATCTCATCTTTTAATCTAGAAAACCTTTTCTTTTAGAAGAAACTCAACACTTTAAGATATTTTATATTCTCTTTCTATTATTCTTTTTCCAAAACTCCTTTCTTTCAACGCACGCCAAAATCCCATTTCTCATACTGAATTACCAATTCCTATTTATTATTTAGAAACTCTTTTCCAATGATCATCTCGATCCACAATCCTTCTCATCACATCACAAAACCCACAACTCATCCAATAACTATAATAGCCAAGGGTCATTCAATTCTGCTGACCAGCGTTATGACAGATCTGTAACGTCGTGCATTATTTCCGATAGGTACAGGGGACATGATCCAAGGGGCGCTCATAATATCGTCCCAGTGGTAGGGAACATATACACCTTACATTATAAGCCTAAGGCCAAGGCTGTCACCCCATATTGACCCGAGGCCAAGGTCTTTTTCAATCACCTTACATTATTAGCCCAAGGCCAAGGCTTCACGGCACTCATAGCAACATCAATGTTTAAGAATATTCTTTCCTTCTCTTCTTCCAAAACCATTCTTTAAATGCTTTCTTTCAACATAAACCATTTCCATTTTCTCTTATCAAAATTGTGCTTGTCAAATTCACTTTATCATTTGAAAGCTCTTTTGTAAATCTCTTTCACATTCTTTATCCATAATTACCTCTTTTTCCAAATCCATCCTTTTTC
>NMUG010001254.1:0-18443 GCA_002855965.1 Monotropa hypopitys
CTAAAGGGAAAATGTTCATTATCACAAAGCATATATTCAACACATGTTACAATAATTACATTGTGATCCTAACTACCAAACTAGTTACACATTAAGGACAAATAATGAAACTAATTATAAATACATGTACAATCTAACATTTTGAAATGTTATATGATATTATATAGGACTGGTTTCATGTTAGTTTATACTTCTCTTAATGAAACTTGATCATTTTCCCTGGAATAAGTTTTTACAATTGCATGCATACATGCATACATACATACAGATATATTCCCCATAGTACAAGTCTTCATGCTATCATTATGCCTCACTGAATGTGCAGCTAAAAAAGCCTTCCCATCCTAGCCGTGCTACCCCAACAGCCATCAATTGCCTGGCAACATTATTGAAGGAACCCATGGTGAGATCATTATTTATTCAAGCTGATGGAGTGAAGTTGCTCATTCCTCTAATTTCGCCTGCTTCTACTCAGCAGTCCATTCAGGTATCTTTGCCTCTATAGACCACGACAAGTATTAAGTTACATCCCTACATCTAATTCGGCACATGATGGTTGTGCATCTCTTTCTTAACACGCTTCAGCCTTTTTACTCTGGGCTGATAAATGACATTTTCATAGTTCCTTTTATTTAGCCTGTCCTATGCAGATTTTGATGATGCCCAATTATTTTCTTTGAAACAGCTCCTTTATGAAACATGTCTCTGTATTTGGCTCTTATCGTACTATGAACCTGCAATTGAGTACTTGGCTACAACTAGAGCCCTTGCGCGATTAGTTGATGTTGTCAAGAGTTCCACAAAGGAGAAGGTGGGTTTTCAGGATCTTTTCTCTTTGAGTTTATCCTCGTTTTATCCCACTTTTTGGTTATAGTTACATTTGTGAAGCACTCCCTGTTGCTAGAAAAAAGGAGTGCATATGCAGATACATAGTTATGAAAGCTACACTAAGGCACGCATGAAAGCATGAGGCGCGTGACCTCACTCAAGAACTCGAATAGCACACCTTTTTCAGTTGTGGCCAATTTGTTAAACATGCCATAGGAGCAACTTGATCATTGATGCCTATCTAAGGCTTCCATATAAACTGAAAGAATCAACCTTGGCCTGCAAATTTAAGATGCATACCTGAGTTTGTATACTGTGGGCTACATGCATACCTCTCGTGTTTATTTTCCCTTATTGGTGTTGACGATAGTGAAATAGTAATTTGCAGACTAAGAGTTCATGGCTTGATAACTTAAGGTGCCTTTGTTTAATTTTTTGACGGGGACCACCTTTGTTGTTTTAAGCTGCTAAATTTACTTAAGTGCTTGATTGTACTAGTGTTTAACTGCTTTTGTAGCTATATTGCTTGATTAAGCCCAGCATCAAGTGTATGGTGGTAATAATGTGCATCTTTGAATCACGGGCACTCTTAATTGCTTGTCGTATCCGTGCCGGACACTCTTGGGAAGGGTGACGTATGGGACACACCAATCAATTATATTATTTTGAAGTATGGGACACACCTGGGACACATCGGAGACACGTCTTAATTTGGACACGGATGGAAACATGACAAAGATCAATTTATAATACCGAAAACTTATTTCAGAACTATGATATTCAAACGATATAAGGAAAAAAGTACGAATAATGAATTTTGATCAAATAAACACCTTGTTTACCTTTTTGTGTTTTAAAAGAAAACAATAAGAATTGTAAAAATATTATTAGTTCTGGTTGTTTCCGGCTGGAATGTTTGTATGAATAATATCCAAATATCTATCCGAATCTATATACATATTTTTCCATGCCCGTGTTATGTCCTTGTCCTCATTTTTCGTGTCCCGTGACCATATCCGTGTCAGATTCCGTACCCGTGCTATGTAGATGTGCATAGTAGATAAATCTTTCTCGAAATTTTTGTCCTCCTAATGAACTACGCAACATCTATAGCATTTATAGACGTGCCTTGCTTCCATGAAGCCCTCGCCTCCACCTAAACCTCTGGGGACAGATTGGCGCCTTATTGCACCTTTTGCCTTAAATAACTAAGGACAGATAGCATCTGTAGGTTATTTGTGTTCTTTGTATATCTCAAGATTGTCTTTTCCATTTGCTTATGTTCCTAATCCACTCTCTAGTGTACATGTCAGACCTGATTTTGTTTAATTTAATGTTGGTGGCAATCATTTGTTCTACTTCACCCCACCCCCACCACAACCCAACAAGTATTTGTTTGCCTTAATCTGATTTAGAGAATTATTGTGTTATGCCTCCCACTGAATTCCAACAATTTATTTTTTATCAATGTTTGCTATGTTGTCAGACTCGTTGTGTCTGATTTAGAGAAGTTGTGTTATGCCTCGATTTGAATTCCAAAAATTTGTTGCATCAATGTTTGGTAGGTTGTCAGGGTTGTTGTTTTGATCCTCCGGAACTTGCTTCCAAAAGGGACTTTTGGTGCTCAGATGGTAGACCTTGGGCTGCCACAAATTGTTCAGAGTTTGAAAGCACAGGCATGGAGCGATGAGGTGAGAAACCTATAAATTTTGTTGTTTTATTCTCTTTTTGTTGATCATTCATACATTAAGGCTTTATTGGCAGCACAAATCTTTCTAGACAAAATCATCTGCTTCTTTTGGTAGAAATGCAAAAGTGAGCCCATTCGTGTTTCATTTTCATCCTGGTTGTTTATTGCTATTTTTTCTGTAAACTTTTTTTGTGATTTATTTTCAATTTACTTGCCAAACTGGTCAAGTTATGCACTATTATCCAGGTGCCATACTGGTAGCACTTTTTCTTCATGCAAAATGTATTTTCAGGATACTAGTTGTGATTATCTGTTACAATGCAGCACTGTCCAATTTCAGTTTTTGCACTTGGCCTTTTGAAGGACGGCTTTACTAGAAATGCACACACAGTAGCTGAAAATGTGATAGTTACTAATGCTTTGTTTCCATCCGCTGATTTCTTGTCTTTTGTAGTGGGATTATTCTTGTAGATACTTATTCAACAAGGTTTTAAATTTCTGTTCATTCTAATTTGACTATGCTAGTTGTTTTTTTACCGGTCTATTGTGGATGATGATTTTCTCTGTATTTTTCTGCTTCATTGCTGTATCTACTGGCTCATTGTAGCATATAGTAATGTTTGTGAAATTTTCCAGTATTGTTACTTTATATGTTGCATTATTAACTACAGAATAATGATGAGGACGACTTTCTCAAGTTTTGACATTATTTTTACATTTTCTGCTGAATTTGTTTCCTATATCGGATTAAAAGGAAGGTTCCCTATAGCCTTCCAAATAAGAATAGGATTAGTACCATCATCTTTTGGCCGAAGTTTGTAGACCTTTGAGCTTGAGGATTTGTCTATTTAGAAACAATATATTAATGTCACTTTGGGGTTTCTGCTAGGATTTGTTGGAGGCTCTAAATCAACTGGAAGATGGGCTGAAAGACAACATTAAGAGAATGAGTTCTTTTGACAAGTACAGGCAGGAGGCCCTCCTGGGCCATCTTGACTGGTCCCCCATGCATAAAGATCCCATATTTTGGCGTGAGAACATTACAAAGTTTGAAGAAAATGATTTCCAGGTATTACTCATCCCTCGGCAATTATTACTTTACTGCCCTCTGTGAAATGAGATTCTATTAAGTGACACCTTTCTCTTTATTCAGTGATAAGAAGAGTCGCAATCGTACGTTGTGTTCTCAATTTGGAGGGCCGTACAATGTCCTTGCCTATAAACCTATTTTTTACGCAAGTTTTTGGTAGCCCCAAATTAAATCATCTATATGGAGGAATTCCGTGTGCAAGAGCTTGTGGTATGACCACTTTGTGATTGTCTATTTCTTTTGGCTGGTGAGAGGGGTATCCAGCTTTTAGGCAGTATACATAGAAAATTCCCAGTGTTGACTCATTCATGCTGTTTTTAAAGAGGAACATCAACTGTCTTTAAACTTTTACTGGTGCCATGAGAGTAGGACTCCATGACATGCTGGCCCGTGTACTATTATAGATACTAAGTCTGTACGGGAGGAAGTACTTTCAGGTCAATCAATTTCCTTCTTCGTTTTACCCCTTTGTATTGAAACAATAGGAGCATCGAAAACATTTGAACTGAGTGGAGTACTACCGCTAGTTTTCACTAGCTAATGAGCATGTGATGAAGAAAAAGAGTGACTAGAGTATTTCACAAGGAGCCCGATCAAGGCGTCATCATGGAGCAAAGTTTTGGGGATTAATTTTAAATCTGTATCTCTATTTATTCTAATCTGTTATCATTGTGGGCAGATGCTATGTGATCGTATCAAGTTTTAGTAGTTAGGGATGTTTTTGCAAAAGTTGCTGGATGGAATACTGGTCATAGATCATCCTCGGTCACAAATAGGGTAAAGTAATGATACTTTGAATTTAACTGGAGTTTTAGTCATTGCAAAAGTAGGATACTTTTAGCCCATAAATACCTGCACAGTCCCATGTGTATTTAGAGTTGATGTTGTGGAGACTGATGCTTTCTTCTTTCTTTGCACGAATACCACAAGCACTATTTTTGAGTACTACAGACAGGCCTCTAAAAGTACACCTTTTAGCTGCAAAACCCGGTCCAATCTCAAAGCTGCCCTTTTGAATGCCAAAGCAAATCTGACTCCAATTTTTTTTCCTTTTGTAATTGACAACATTTATGCATCATCAAACCATGGAATCTTTCTTCCTCCTTTTAGTATCCCAACCCTACAAGCTTCTAAGTTTCTACTACTAGAACCCACCACAATTTCAACTGTAACAACCTTGGCCAAGTTTCCCAACTACATCATTGGACGGAACACGGCCAAATTAAGCTTAATGAGATACTTCTTACGAGTGGCCTATTAGAATATTTTGTGCCTGTCCCGTATTTGTATGGAACGATAACAATGATAAAATTTTGGCTTTTGATACCTACCAATCATGTTCTCATTATTCAGTTTTCGAGGGACGAGTTGGATATTCTTCTTTGTGGAGGTTTGGTTTCAGAATAGGTGAAAAGGGGTTGTTGCATTGTAAATCTTTTTTTCATATTTTTTTGTGGGTGGTTCAATGGCAATGGAATGCTAGAGAAATATTGTTATGCTCCGATTTTCAGACACGTTATTTAAATCCCTTTCCAAAATGCTTTAAGATTTTTTTTCAAATATTTTGTTAATTTAGAACTCTTTATCAATTTGGTTAGCATCGGAAAATGGAACCACTCAATTAATTGCAAATATGAAGTTCAAAATCTAACAGTCTTAAACCAAATACGATTGTCGAAAAGTTATTACATTTTGAAATTTGAAAATACACCAATGAAAAGAACAGAGCCTGTATTAATATTGTACCCATGCCTCAAAAAACTTTTTCTTATGGAGCTGAAGCATTCTCGATTGAGTGTGGGTCTTCAGGTTGGGGGTACTTATCTGCTTCTTATTCATCTTCAATACCTGATGTAAAATGCCAGGGCAATGATAGCACTATGAGCAATTGACACTCAGTAGATAATTCTTATCCGGTAACCCTTACTTTTCAAGTTATAAGCAGTTAAAATAATACAGAACAGAATAAAACACAATCCTATTTATTATCTAGCCTTTAACATAAAGTGATTTTCTAGAATCTCAACATTGAGCAACATCCTCCCAGTTCAACCACTAACCTATGGCCACCCGGGTGATTCCACTTTATCTTCGCTTGTCCGATTTGGGTCTTAGATGAAAATGCCTAAATTATGTACTTAGTTAGATTGATCAACTGCCAACACAAGGATGTAATCCCCAAGGAACTAACCGTAACCTTGGGATGCAATCATAATTCCGTGAATCGAACTCCATATACTTAATACCATAATTCCGTCTATCGAACACCATGGAGCATATCACATTAAAGAACTAATCACAAGGAGTAAATCACACAGTGTCATATATAGGGTTTTGAAGTCAACAACACTGGTCCTACCGGCTGTCCCGAGCTTAGGATTGGTTGACCACATTCTTTATCATAATCACAAACCTTTTCATTTTATATGGACTTAGAAACGTCTGAGTGATCTTCCTAGAACTAATATCAACCCAAGGATCCTAATGTCTTCTAACATATTACAATCTCATTGATCATTCACCAAAATATATAAGGCAAATAACAGTCTGTAAATGGGGAATATCACATGGGGGTTTGAGATATGTTCTTGTGACTATTCAGGTTTTATTTAAGAATTAACACATAGATGAATTAATAATTTCTCTCTTGAAGATTGAATTATAAATTTTGTAGCTCAAGTGTTCATACTCTTGTTTGAGATAGGAGAAATGACAGTTTTTCCTTCTTTTATTAGGAGAAAGTAGTAAGTGAAGTCTATATCCTGTAATTTTGGTGCTCTTTAGGATTCATTGAGTAATTTCATAGAACTTTAGGGGTTCAAGTGTAATTAATTCTTATAGCCTTGATGTGTAATTAATTTTACTTTGGATACCAAATTATACGTTTGTAATCTTTTAGGTTTCAATATGTAATAATCTAGTCTTTCGGATTCAAACAAATAATTAATTAGATGTAGGGCTTCAAACGAACCGAATCGAGCCGAACTTTAAAATCTTCGGATTCGGTTTGTTAAGATTTTAGCGAACTCGAACTCGAACTCGAACTCGAACTCAGTAAAAATTTGACGAGCCGAGCTCGAGCCGAACTCTTCTAGGTTTGACTCGAACTCGAATGCGTTCACGAACCTTAACGAGAGAAAAATAACACATATTTATCCATGTATAAGGGTCTAGGCTACAAATAAATAAGTTTTCTACATACTTAATTATAAGAAATATATCTATAAAAGTTTATATATTCAAAAATTTTGAGAATTTTATTCTATACAAACATATATTTATACACATAAATTCATTTATGTATAATTTGTATATAAAATCTTCATTGTGTACATATATTCTAGGTTCGTGAGCCTAGTCGAGCCGAATACTTTTATGCTCATGTTTGACTCATTTATCAAACGAGCCTAAAACTGAGGTTCAGGTTCGGCTCATTTAATAAACGAATCGAACTCGAAGAAATTCTTACTGAATCGAGGCTCGAATAGTTCGCTAACGGCTCAGTTCATTTACAGCCCTAATTTGATGTTGGTGTCTATTTGTAAATAAAAAACTTTATGGGTTGATTTGTAATTCTTATAACTTCTAATGTAATGTAGTGACTCTTTTATTAGCTTAAAATCATATTAATAGATTCCGTCTTTCTTGTTTTTAATTAAGTTATAATCTTTTATAAAATTACAATATCATAATAATTTATATACTAATTAAATTTAGAAATTTTATAAGTCCTTATACTAATTAAATCTTGAAATTTAGAGTGTTACATTATATGTTACTAACTATATACATAATATGAATGTACAAGGATATACTTGGAAATCAAGGTTTATATTCTTAGACTATATGGTTATAAGCTATTAACTTAGGATTAGAATATTTTTTGGTTCAAATATTCATGTGCATAACATAGAAAGCGAATCAGTAGCTAAACAGACTTCAACAAGATACAAAAATGCATTCTGGAAAAAATATGGATTCTGCTGAAGAATCACAATTGCGGCCGCAAGGTCAAGAGTTTGCGACCGGTAGGTTCGAGTTTGCAGACGGGAGGTTCGAGTTTGCGGCCCCAAACTTGAATGTTGAAACTGCAAGTTGCAGGGTTGCGGTCGCGACCTGTAAGGATAAACTTGGCAAAATTTTTATTGGGTTTGTTTTATGCATGGGCTTGATTTAAGCCTCAAGTACGGTTCTAATAAATTTAAATACATAACATATGAGTTGGGTAAAAGTCTCCTACCTTTAATTTGAGCTTTTGAAGAAGAATTCAAAAGGTGGCAAGTGGAGATTATTAAATTTGGAGAAG
Source organism: Monotropa hypopitys (assembly GCA_002855965.1). NCBI lineage: Eukaryota > Viridiplantae > Streptophyta > Magnoliopsida > Ericales > Ericaceae > Monotropa > Monotropa hypopitys. The sequence goes on from NMUG010001254.1 coordinate 7,915, forward strand.
GAGATTATGCTTTTCCAGAGTTTTTGAGGTTTAGAGATATTGAAATTTAGGAGGGGATATCTTCAAGAATGGTATTTGGGTTCATAAAAACAAAAAGTTATGATTTGTGGATTGGGTTACAATTCAGAAGGTAGATATTCGAATGCTGAGGGTGAACTAGATGGATTTGATATCCCAGGCGTAGACGTAGCGTTTGATCCCGAAGGGTAACCTTACTATATAACACATAAACACATTATAGTGAAATTGTAAATATATTGCTATCAGTGGCCCGATTCGATCCATCCTGCCACAAATAGTTTTATTAATCGACACTTGTACACATCTGTGTAGCAAGAGTGTGATGAACGAACACGTGTACTAAGAAGGTTCTAAATCTCCACTTCAAGTTTAGGAAAATTCTACTTTTCGTGCACCAATTGTTCCAACATAGTACAGTATTATCCGCTACTAGCGGTTGGGCCACCCACTATGTGGGTGGGCAAGTGGATTAGAAGTTTTTTTTGGAAATGCAAAAGAATTTGTTGGTGGGGTATTTTTGGAAAATAAATATGAGTCAGGCTCAAGTTTGTGTTCACACCAAACTTGTGCTCTCCCTTTATATATAGTATAGATTTTAGTCATGTGCAACATATGCGCTCATACACATAGATGTACATGATAAATGCACTGTTTCATCTCTTGAAAAGAGGGCCACACTTTCCCTTTAGACCATCAGGAAGGGGCCTTGTACTAGAAGGTTCAAAGTCATCACGTCCAATGTTTTACAGACTTGGGGTACATAAATGCATAAGCACAAGCAAATTGTTACCATGTTTCTTATCTTAATCATCTGTCAATGATAAGTGGCAAGTCAGACTCTTACTACATATGAATATTGGAAGTTTGATTTAATTAAAATCAAAAAGTAAATTACAGATAGTTGATCTAACAAATTCATCATTGCATAGAGTCGTCGATTGGCGGTACATATCTAAGTAGTAGATCACGGTGCAAGACTTGTGTTATCTCGCTAGTGCTAAAAACATTAGTCCTAGGCCACCCATCCTAAACTTCACGTGACAACTCTCGTCTAGAGGTCATTATGGGCACATCCTTTCCTCCATTTCTGCATGAGGGACTTCTCGTAATGCTCCATTGGCTTTTATTGCATGATATGTTTGTTCATCGTTTCTGATCAGAGCTTCTTCTTCATGCAGTAATGATTCCATTGGGAAATCGTACAGTGATTTGTAAGGGAACTGATTCAGAATATGCATGAACTCTGCATGTCTCTGTAGTGCAGCAAGTTCCTCGTACACTTCTGGTTGGTATGACGGCGGTGGTTTTGCATCTTCAACCTCACCCTCTAGATTTTCTTCCTCTCTTCTGGGCCAGGTTGTTCTGCTACTGTTGGTGTCATGTCCTAGAATTTTAAAGGACCTTTAGAAGGATTTTAAATGATTTTGTTATCATTCAAATGAATGATTTCATGAATAAAAGTAATGCATGGGATGAGTCGTGCCTCGGATTTGATGGATTTGAGATATGGTGAGGTTTTGGGGGCCCTTTTGACATTAGAAGTAGGTTTAGGAGTTCTGTTTGAACTTCTGGAAGTTGAGTTTGGCATAGGTTTAGATTCCTGGAAGTTGAGTTTGGCATAGGTTTAGATTCCTGGAAGTTGGGGTATAGCCCAGGTTTGATTTCCGGAAGATGGAAGGGTGGCTTGGTTTGGTTTTCCGAAAAATGGGATGGAGAGTGATGGCTATGTTTTCCGGAAATTGAAGGAGAAAGGAGAGGGAAAGAGAGGCTGTGTTTTCGGAAGAAGGATGGGTTATGGCATGGTCTTCCAGAAATTGGTTTTTAGAATAGGGGAAGGAAGGGGAGAATGGTCTGTATTTCCGGAAATTGAGGAAGGGTTTTCCGGAAATCCACATTTTGATATGTGATTTGTTCTTGGATTTCCGGAAGTTGATGCATGTTCTTCCGAAAGTGCAACATGTTGAAATATGGTTTGTCCCTCCCATCCTCTGTTCGCATTTCGATATACGATTCATGTTTTAGGCTGTGAAAGCTCACATTTCGACATGTGATTTAACACATCGAAATGTGATGATTCTGGTTCATTGTTGCAGTGATGTTCCACATTTCGATGTGTCCTCATGACACATTCTGAAATGCATTGTGGGTTTCCTTTATGTGATGCCATCAGTGGATATGTATATCGAAAGGTGATCCTCACATTTTGAAATGTGTCACATGCTGTCTCTTGTGCGATTGGGTCAGTGACGTCACATTTCGATATGTGACTTGTATACATATCGATATGTGATTAAATTTGGGTTGTTCGACAGTTTGTATGAGGGATGAAATTGTCATTTCGAGTGGGATATACATATATCATATATCGTATGTGGGAGGTTTAAAACCCTCATTTGTCTCTCTCTCTCTCTCTCTCTCTCTCTCTCGGGTAACTCTCTCTCTTCACACTTCTCTCTTTTCTAACTCATCTTCTAAGCACTTTGGAGAGAAAAGTGTTTCACCAAAGTGGTTCCCTACGTAAGGGCTCTCCGACTACGGTGTTCTTGGAGCCATAATTGAAGAACCCTCATCTAGGGTGTGTGTAAGTCACCTATCAAAGTAGAGACATCTATCCCACTTATCTCTTTAGTTGGTTTTCTCCTTTCTCCCTTCAAATCTTTGAACTTCATGACGACATTTTCGTATGGAGACTTATGGGTCTTGTAAACCCTTCAATCCCTTGAGTATTTAAGCTCATTTGTGCATCATTATGCTTCTTATGAACTCAATTTCTCGATCCCATGTCATATTTGAAAACCCCCAAATTTGAGTAAACCCTAGTTTTGGGTCTTTATGAAATGGAAGAATTTGACTTGAGTAAATTGATCCATGGCTTTGAAAATGAGGTCTAATGGCCATTTTGGCACTTGAAATCACCGTTTTGGGAACAAGTATATGTATATCATGTTTTGATCAAATTGATGGGTTAGGAGGAGTTTGCCCTAATCTAAGCAAATGATAAGAATGAATGATTGAATTGACTAAACATGATAGATGATTGGGTTGGCTATATTATATTCGGGAATTTCATTCTCTGGGTGGATTTGCACCCACAATATTGTGCAATGGGGGCTTGAATGGGCCCTCCCGATGGGTTGGGTAATACGAGAAATCTTACGGGTAGTTTATTCGACGGGCTTCTACCGCGGAACTAGTCGAAACCTAAGAATTCTTCAAAGAAAAGATAATATTGATACTTGACTTCCTTGTTTCGTCAAGGTTGAGAAGATGCGGAAATTAATGATTGAGCTCCATTGTTTTGTCAAGGTTGAGATGTTGACTATGAATAATTGAATTCCTTGATTTCGTCAAGTTGAGTAATTTTGGAAGGTTCTAACGAAATTGAAAGAAATTAAAATTTGGAAGAAAATGAATTGATTTTGGAAATCAAATGATTTTATGAAACGAAAATGAGATCTTCATGCATGCACATTTTACTTCTCTTGCACTAGCTCTCATTCATCCCAATTTTAGAAATATTTGGATATAGATTTTTCTACTAGGCTTTTGTCTAACACTCTATTTTTAGGTATGGATTCTCAAGCCTAAAGGAGGAGTTGGATGCCCTATCATCACTTGCATTGGAGTATTTCATCCTTACTTGCCATGAGTATCTTTTGGTTGGTAGTTTGTATTTTAATTCATGTACCCGGAGTTTGATTTGTTTTGGACTTGTAATCTTTCTAAACTCATATTCTTGCTTGGTTGTGGCACATTTTTTTACTTCTGCACTTTGGTTTTGGTTATTGGGTAGAATGTTTTATCAAGTCCTTGTTGTCATATTTTTATTTTAAAAAAATGGTTTGAAATTCCGGGGCGTGACAGTTGGTGTTGGTCCCATCTTAGCTTGTGCAAATTCAAAATCCCAAAAAAAGTGCCAAGAAAAAATTTTCTACCTCGCCTAGGCCTACCTCTTCTTGCCCAGGAAAATGTGCAGTTGCATTGTCATCGTTGGCCGCCATCTATCAAACCCTCCCACCTTGGGGATGCATTGTCATGGTTGGCCGCCATCTATCAAATCCTTCGACTTTGGCTAGATTGGGTAGACCGCATACCGCAAGTTTAACTTGGGTGGTTAAGTGTTAAAGTTATTGACCGCATACCTTGTAATATGCGTTAATATTGGAAGTCTAAAAATAACTATTCTTTTGATAGATGACAACCAACAATGACAATGCATCTCCACGTTTGCCTGAGCAAGAAGTGGCCGTAAATATTAGTCCAGTTTCAAATAAAATCAAAGTTGGCCTTTAATGGGAAACCAAGGAAGTGGTACTAGTGAGGTCAAAGTTGCCAGTTTCGAGACTTTTCATAGCGATAGAGATGCCATTGATGCTTCAACGAGAATGATCATTGCGTCGGAGCAGGGGATCGTGGCTGACATGGCATTTGGGAGCCGGTTGGAGTCTTATATGGAATTTGGGGTCGGTGGTTTTGCTAAGGAATTAGGGGATTGTGTTTCAGATGATGGAGCATGGTTCGAGATTGGGGGAGAGTGAGCTTGAGTTTGGTTCAGTAGCTTCGATGGAGGTTTGCGATACTGGTGGGAGTAAGTCATTTGCTGAGGAGGTAGATGATTTTGTTGAAGACTTGGAAAAAGCTTTGGTGTCGGTTACTTGGTGGGATGGAGAGGCAAATAGGGCCCAGTTTGTGGTCGATGGGGGAACAAGACTTGATGACAGGGTCTTTGCTATGAGTTCTGTTATGCCATTGGCAGCTTTGGGAGGGAATGGTGGTGGTTGATCTGATGGGGAGCCTTTACAAGTCGGGGTGTCACAAGAGGATGTGTCTAAGTGGCTTCGTAAGCGGTTGCTGGGTTTGGATCTTTCTTGGGTTTATCATGTCGGTTTTGAGGAGCAAGCATTTTCTTTATTCCGAGAAACTGAAGGGAGATAGGGGAAAGGGATAATAGATACATGTTTAAGTGGGCGGTCAAGCATGAAATCGGGTCAGGGAGTATAAGAATCTCCATTGTTCGATTAAATATGATGGGATGAAGAAGGGTGGGAGTCCGAAGAAGGGGGAGATTTAATGAAGATTAAAATTATTAGCGGGAACGTGAGGGGTTTGAATGCAGGGAAGAAGGTGTCGGTGAAAGCATGTTTAAAGAGTTGAAAAGGGGATATGGTATGTTTGTAAGAAACTAATATTAGTGAGATGTCGAGGGAGGTCGTTTCAGGAGTTTGGATGGGTAGGTGGATTGAGTAGATCCATCTCGATGCAGTGGGCTCGATGGTGTGTGCGCTTATTACCTGGGATTCGAGAGGTGAAAAAAGTCGATAATGAGGTAGATGTTGGCGATTTCAACATTGAGATTTCCAGAGGAGCGATTGGCGTGTGTGTCCATTTCTGGTGCAATGAGAAGATTTTCAGCATTCATCAATGATCTTGAGCTTGTGGATTTACTGTTGCTTGGGAGTCATTTTACGAGAAGATCTTGATGATCTTGTCTATGTCCCGGTTAGACATGTTTCTTATTTCCTCATCTTGGAAGGAGTATTTTATTGACGTTGCCCAACTTCTTATGTCTAGGCTTGTGTTCGATCATGCGCCTATTATGTTAGACTGTAGTGGGTTGAGCCAAGGTCCGAGTTCTTTTACTCTGAGTTTCAGTTTGGCAAAGAAACTTATGTTGTTGAAGGGCGATATGAAGAGGTGGAACAAAGAAGTTTTTGGTAGAGTAGACATTCAAAAAGCAAGGATGTTGGTTGATATTCAGCGTATTGATGAGATGGAGCATCAATGTCCTTTATCCGCCAAAGAGGAGTTTGAGTGGTTGGATAAATTAGAAAAGATATGTTGGAGACAAAAGTCGAGGAATCTTTAGCTTGAAAATGGGAACCGAAACACTAGATTTTTTCATAGAATGGTGAATGCTAATCGTAGACACAACTGTTTGCTGTGTGTTAAGGTTGGGGGTGTAACGTTAGAAAGGGAGGACATTTGGGAAGTGATGTCATTTTTTTGTGAGGGGTTTATTCAGGGAGGAAGAAGCGTAGAGATTGAGGGTGGATGGTATGGAGTTTGACTCTATTTCTGTAGAGAATTTCTTGCTGTTGGAGAGAGTTTTTTCAGAGGAGGTGGTGTTGGCTCTTAATGGGGATTAGTTATGGGGTCGGATGGGATGATGTCAGCTTTCTTCCAACAATGTTGGGAGGTGGTTAAGAATCAGGCCATTGGGATGATGCATCATTTTTGGTAGCATGGGGAGCCTGAGAGGAGTTTGAATGCCTCTTTTGTAGTTCTAGTTCCGAAGAAAGGTGATGCAGAGGGTATTCAGGACTTTAGGCCTATCTGTTTGCTTGGGGGCATATAAACTTCTGTCCAAGGTGTTGGCTATTAGATTGAAGTCTGTCGTGGACAAACTGGTATCATAGACTTTGAATGCGGTTCTTGTATCAAATAGGAGTGTTGATGCGAGAATTAGAAGTGTTGACCCTAGCCTTGCTTGCTTGTTTGATATCGAGAAAGTGCATGATCATGTAAACTGGAACTTCCTTATCTACATTTTGGGAAGAATGGGTTTCGGAGAACGATGGAGGAAGTGGATTATGTTTTGTATTTCTTTGGTGAGGATGTCTGTCTTGGTTAACGGATCATCTGCGTGGTTCTTTCATCTCTCTAGGGTTTACATCAAGATGATCCTCTATCTCCGTTGTTATTTATCTTGGTTATGTAAGTTTTGAGTCGTATGGTTGGGAGAGCAGTGCATGGCGGTTTTCTGGATTATTCAAGTGAGTAATGCGTAGGGAGTGGAGTTGTCTGTGTGTCCCATCTTTTGTATGCCGATGACACCATTATCTTTTGTGGAGAGGATGCTATGCAGTTAGGTTATCTCCGAGGACTATTGATGTTCGAGGTGGTGTCTGGTCTAAAAGTGAATATTTCAGTTGCTGATTATCTTTGGCATGAGGGGGAGGAAGTGGTTTGGGATACTGTTGCCCGGAGAGCTGTGCAAGATTGGGAGATGGAGGAAATGCTGGTTATGCTGGGACATTTTTATTCCCTTACGCGGCCGGGGTTGGGGAGAACTCTACAAGATGGATTCTTGGTTCTTCAGGGTTTTTTCAAGTTAAATCTTTTTATCAGTGTGTGATTGTTCACTGAAAACCGGTCGCATCTTGGAAAGAAATTTGGACGACTTCGGCACCCTCCAAAGTTGCTTTCTTTGTGTGACGTGCAGTTCAGAATAAAGTCCTTACTATCGTTAATCTCATTCGAGCACCTTATTCATTGCCCGGTTGCGTGGGAGATTTAGACTTCAGTGCTTTCTTGGTGTAAGATCTGGTGGGTATTTCAAAAAACGGTGTCTTGCTTGCTTAGGGAGTGACATGAGGTGAAAGTGGGAAAGAGGCGAAGGAAGATGTGGAGGTTAATCCCGTTGCGCTTAATATGGATCCTTTGGAGGGAACTGAATAGAAGACATTTTGATGGTGTAAGAACTTTATGGACTTACATTGATCTTTTTGCTCTTCATTGTAAGGTGTTACGAGCCCTGCGTAGAACTCACTCTTGAAAACCGGCTTGCAAGAGGGAGGGTGCCCAGAGGCTTATAAACAAGACCATATCCACCTTCTTAGGCAATGTTGGATGTAACAGACCACCACGTTCCGCATCCGACGACCATGGCGACCCACTCTATCGACACTGACCCGATGATAGCCTTTTTCCTCTTTTTTTTGGACGGCTCTTCACCCACCTATCAATATTCAACAACTTTAGTATTTTAATTCAGCCTATAGGTCGCCCCCTCCGTGTCATGAATCGAGGTGTAGTGGTTGGCTCTAATACCAATGTTACGAGCCATGAGTAGAACTCACCCCTGAAAACCGGCTTGCAAGGGAAGGGGTGCCCAGATGCTTACAAACAAGGACACATTCACCTTCTTAGGCGATGTGGGATGTAAGATAAGGGTTTTTTTTAACTTGGTGCTTTGCTTTTCGAGTTCTGTTGTACATGTGTGGCATTCCCTTGATGCTTTTGGTTAATATAATTTTTCTTATTCAAAAAATCCTAGTGAGAGAATATGTCAGGGGTAAGTGTTATTACTGTTTGCAAAGAAATTAGGGACCACTGAAAGTGTCCCTTTAAGCTGTATCCTGGATTTATTGAAGAGCTGCAAATGGGTAAAGGAACAGACTACTTGTGCATACCAGTTTTTCCCTTCAAATTATGCATTCATTCTTCTTTTTTCTTTTTTCCTATTAAAAAAAAATATACAGAAAAAAATGGAAAAAGGCAAGAAGTGAAGTTTAGCTTGTGCTACACGTTCCCCCTGCCTTTCCGTTCTTTTTCCTCCACTAATTCATGGTCCAAACTCAACATTAAAAATTGTAGCGTGCTTGTCGCCTAGGGCATAAAGGGCATAATGACTTGACGTCCCTAGAGTAGACAACACAAACCAGATAGCCATTCTCTCATGACGGTACGGGACATTCCACGTTACTCGGGTCCGACCGATGCCCGCCCGCCCAACTTGGTTTTGTTTCCCGGACCTGCCTCTCCCACTCGAGACTTCCCCCCTTCAAGACCGAGTGGGATTGGGCCTCAACGAGATGTTCTTTAGTTCACCTGAAATATCTTCTCTTCCTTCCTGTAGGACCAATGGCTTCAGTGCTATGTGCTTGTTTATGTTTTTATATGTTTAAAGGTTATTAATATTTAATAATTGTATAGAATATTATTATATTCTTTTAATATGATTCTTTTTAAATAATTTTTAATAATTTGTGTGTTTTTCTCACCTCTATGGTGTATTTTTGATCTCAAGGTTGCTGCAATTCCATTCTGTAAAATGATCTCATTCTTTCTCCTTGCACATGCTTTGTCGTAGTTAAATTATGCATTGTTCTTCGCAATAAATGAAAATAAAGCAAAAATTTTCTGACATTGTGAGACTATTTTTCAATCTTGTAATGCAGATCCTAAGGGTTCTTATTACAATTTTGGACACATCTAGAGATCCGAGGGCTCTAGCGGTTGCTTGCTTTGATTTGTCCCAGTTTATTCAGTATCATCCTGCTGGGAGGGTCATTGTGACTGATCTTAAGGCTAAAGATCGGGTGATGATATTGATGAATCACGAGAATGCCGAGGTCACCAAAAATGCATTGCTCTGCATCCAAAGGCTTTTCCTTGGCGCCAAGTATGCGAGCTTTTTGCAGGTTTAGATATTCCCAGAATCACAATGCAACCTTATCAGGTTATCAAAACTCGTTTTATGAAGGAATGTAGATTCATAAATAAGCAAATGAAGGAGTCAGGCTTGTGGTACAGTTTTTGTTCATTGTTTTCTTCTGTTGGTTTGCTGTGGTTGTCTTCTATCAGGTATTTGTTATGGAAGAGCTTAGAACAATGATTGATTTCTGTGTTATTGTGGAATGAAATAAATGTTTGTATTTTTGTTCTTATGAAAATGTTTACATGTTATTTGTGGTGAGTTTGTGTCACGTCCCGGATTTCTAAACGTTTTTTTGAAATATAAAAAAATGATAACGTTAGACAAGTACTAAAATTGCTATTCAATTCAAAGTACGGAAAATAACGGGGATGGGGATACAAGCACACAAGTAAATGAAATTTAAAAAGAGTAATACAATTCCAAAATAATACAAGTCCGGGTACATGAGTTGTAATATCCATGTCCCAAAAAAAATAATAAGTAGATCAAATTTTATTAAAAATAGAATTTATGGAGCTTAAATAAAGTGTTTAAGGTGAAATTAAAACGCATTTGGAAATTTAGTAGTGGTGTGAGTATAAAACATGAAATTAATTCCTAAAGGTGTAGACTACTTTTTATGTAATGGTTGCATTGAATCATTTCACTTGAGGAGGTGAGAATTGTTTTTAGCTAAAGATTAAAATCTGTTTCAAAAGTTGATAGTGTTTGAGAGCAAAAGCTAGAAAGGAGGAGGACAGAAATTGAAGGGAAAAAGTGCTAAGACTTTGAGGAATTTAGTTCTGGTGAATTAAGGAATGATTTCTATTGAATTTACATAAGATCCTAAGGTTCTTCAAGAATTTTCATGAAAAATCTGTTCATAAATATGTTCTTTAAGATTTTGGATAAAAATTGTAATAATTGATGTTTTTTAATTCTGATTGTTGGGATATGTTAGTATTAGTTTGATGATGTTCAGTACATAATTTGAGAGGTTTTAGTTTAATATTTTGCTGGGAATTTGAGGTAGAAGTAAAGAACATCGAGCAGAAAATATTGGAGGAAACCTTCTGTTCGTGCGATTGGCAGAAGGACCGGTGGCACTGGTGTTGCTGCCGGTGCATCGACCGGTCTGATGAACAGTAGCTGAAAATGGGTAAAAAATGGGAAATTTTGTCTTGAATGTCGGTCGGGAGCCTCGAGTGAACCTTGGGCCATTAACCAGAATCTTAAATTTATATATTAGGATGTGTTTATACAAGATTAAGTGATGGAATCAATAAAGAATCAAGTTGCACCTTAAATA
>NMUG010001255.1:0-18444 GCA_002855965.1 Monotropa hypopitys
TTATAGTACGAAAATCCATACGACATGGATTATAATGAAATAAAGAGAAAAAGAAATTGTAATAGAGATGAAACGGAAATAAGGTGATCATACTACAAAAGCACAAGATATGAGCAAATTGTTGATTTGCTTATACGACAGAAGCATAAGGCATAAATGCTTATACGACACAAGCATACTGTCATGAATAAATATGCTTATACGACACAAGCATAAGGTGATGATAATACACTTGTACGACACAAGTGTAAAGAGCAGATGCTCATAGAGAAATGAATGCTCATACGACAAGGGCAAGATGATGGAATGATTGAATGATGAGCCTATACGACAAAGGCCAAATCACTGAATGGTTATATTATGAATTGTGACATGGACATGCAGGTTAAATATCGAAAAGCCAATAGAATTATGGTAAAGCAAAATTTATCGCTATTTAAGTCTTTGAGCTATATTTCGACCGTAGATCTAATCTTTCAGGAATGATATTGTTAATCCATGAAACTTGTACTGCAGTATGTAGCGACTCACTCTAGCTTTTTAGCTTATGTATTTTCTAAAACCATTTTCAGGTCATGGAGAGGAATGAGCTGACAGTATTATGTTTTTAAGTTATTTTGGAGACTTTCGATGTTGTAGTACTTTCTGTTATTGTACTGGCTATCTCAAGCTTGATGATGTAATAATGGCATATTAATGAGAACATTTATTCACTGCTCTAGTTTTTGTTCACACGCTTCCGCATATTTATTGTTAAGAAATTCCTCAACTCTTTATCTTAGGCCTTTAGCGAGCTTGCTCGTTGGCCGGTCATGTGCTCATCCTATGAACGGGATGGGTCGTGACAGATTACCACCAACTATTTTTGTGGGTGGGAATTTCTTGAACACCCTTAAAATGTCAAAAATGCCAAGTCATCAACTGGTCTTGACTTTCTTGAGACTTTTGGACTTCAAAGATTTCTGGATTTGATCTTCTTCACTAGAATTGCAAAACAAATAACACCTAAAGAACCCCGTGTCTTTTGATTCAAAGGGCTCTTCGATGCTTAAGTCAATATCTTTCTCAAATATAACTTAAGAGAAAACTAAATTTTGAGAGTCTATTTAGTACAAAGAATTTGCGTACCTTTGGAAGTAAATCTTATTGCCTTTTATACACTATCTTTTTCATCATTTCTAGGTCCCACCTTCCATATTTAGATTTTGGAAGGGTGGGGTTCTGACTGGACTTTCCCCCCTCTTTGTTTTTAATACCTTCTTTATTATAAAATAAGATGACTGGTGCGACTTTAATATTTCTACTAAATAGAATCATTTGTCTTTTTCTGTTTTTATTGTTTTCGCTAACTTCTTTCTTTGTCATTTTCTTCATCATCAATCTTGTGTTTTCATACGTAACATTCTTACTGGAGATTATTTAATGAATAGAACTTTTCATTCCAAAATAAGATCTAGAATTCTCGTCACGATCAAATCTTTCACATTTCCTTTCTTAACTTTAACATTATATCTACGTATAACATATTGTAATATTCATTTTCGACTAATTTACCGCAATCAATACATTATTACCTAGCTCAAATCCAACTCAGGGAACATACTGTAGAAGTACTATTGTCGGAAAAAACTGTTCATCCCGTTCTTTTACGCGCAGAACACTTTCAGCTCGGGAAGTCAATTTTCGGCTTGGGAAATATTAATTCAGCGCGTGAATTAATATTTTTGTACAGGAAATTACTTTTTAAGAGTTCTGATAACTTCAATTTTTACTTTCTTGCCCTTGTATCTATTTTTACCTACCACAAAAGCCCCCAACTTTTTCTAGAACTTTACCGAGCACAAAGTCTGGGGAAAGCTGATTATTAGCCTACATGCACATGCTAAATCAATATACTAACATACATGCGATTTTCTATTTTTTAAAATTCCTTTTCTTACCTTTAAGGCATTTAAGGAAACATACATGCGATTTTCTATTTTTTAAAATTCTTTTTCTTACCTTAAAGGCATTTAAGGAAAACGACGGGCATAATTTGGCATGTCTATCAAGACTGTCATGCCAGGTGCATTAAATGCACATTAAATGCCACCGCATCAAATTGCCTCATTTAACTTAAAATTTTAATTTTGAATTTCAAAATAATATCGACTTTTCTATAAATCGATACCTTTACTCCTTAATTTCATACCACGGTCTTTCTTCTCTATCCCTTGCTTTCAAATTCTCTGCTTTTCTTCCAACTTTCAAATCATTTTCTTCCTATTTCAACTCTATAAATTCTAGGGGTTTTCTTGAAATTTCTTCTTTCAATCATTTCTTATGCCTGTCTTCAGGAGTTGGTGCAATGCTCCAGAAAAAATTGAGAAATTCTGCCAAATGTATAACATCCCTGATGATGTTTCTACAGAACTCGCTTCTGTCGATTATTATCAACACGAAAATACTGATAGGAATACCATTTTTATTCCATTAATTCAAATTATTGAAGGCGGAGTTAGATTCCTCCTTCATCATCTTTTTCGCATTGTTCTTTCTCGTTGGAGGCCTTTCCTAATCCAAACAGCCCCCAACGTTGCATGTATGATCATGAGCGTTGTTGAGATCAATCGTCGTCTGGGCACAACTTTGGGGTATAATGATGTTATGCATCGTTATACCCTCTGTCATACCAAGGCTAGAACCTATTATGTTAAAGCCCGTCCTAAGTGTGCCCCTTCATTGACATGCTACCTGACTCTTCAAAAGGTACAGACGAAGATTACTTAATCATAACTGGGAATTGGGAGCACCCAGCTAATGAGGATCATATTGTTTACCTTCCTGATATACCAGGATGATATCGTTAGTATTTATTTTTGTTATATTTAAATGTTATTTTATTTTTATTCATCTTTCTTAATCTAAGTTTATTCTTTCTTCTTTACAGGTGACATGATCAACCCCTGAGCAATCGAAGCCATTACAGGACTCAGGAAACAGACTTAAAAATCGTGCTCAGATATGGCAATAGGGAATGCCATAGACTATTGGGATATACTCCCTGGTATAGAGGGTACAAGTACACATGAGTGTCAGTTGCCCAAGTAGATCCAAGCTCCATTCCTATTGGAGTTCCTATTCCCCCAATTTTCTCTCAAGCCGATCCATCAACCTCCCAAGCTGGCCCATCTTTTTCCTGCACAACAAAACCTTCCATTGATCCAATTGATGAAGAACTAGACCAAACTAACTATTCTCCTGAAGCCGAACAAGAAAACTAAATTCAATTGAACAATTATTCGAGGAAGGCTTCAACCCTCAAAATCCTCCTTCCCCTTCTTCCGTTGAATTTATTGGTGAGTTGAGACCTCTTTCCTCTTCTTCTTCTTCTTCTTCTAGTTATAGTCCAGATCCTATAGACATGGCACCCGAAGATCCAGATTTTACATCAATTGCCCTGAAGAAGGTAATTAAAAACCTTCTTCCCAAACCTCTAAGTCTCAAATTTCTAAAATCCAATCCTCTAAAATACCCCTTTCTGTACCTCATCTTGCAACAGTTCACCCGCCTATCATCCCTCCTTCTACTCCTCCTCCTCCTCTTCCTACTATCCATGATGATGTTCCTCCAGTTCCCACTGCTCCTACTCACAACCTCAGAGCTAGACAGCAAGGGAATCTTCAAATTCCATCAGATAAAGAACCTCCCCCTCCTAAACGTCTTAGAACTACTGTAGAAAAGGGGAAACAAGCTGCTCGAGGTTAGTGGGAACCTAACCTAACCAGAAGTGATAGGCCACTACAAGTGAATGATCAAGTGTTGAGTCCCCACACTGCAATGGCATTAGTAAAGGCTTTATTTTGCCTAAGGATATTGAAGCAAAAGAAGGCCAATCACTTTCATCTTTATTTGCTTCCTATGTATCCCATATCTTTAAGGTTTGCTTTCAAATACTCATTTCATCATTTTCTTTCTTTTCTCCTCTAAACTTAAGTTTTTTTAAAAAAATATAGGCGACTCAACAGATGTATTGCCTTTCTTAGAGAAGCGTATTGCTTGGGCATGCCCACACTGACTTGGAAAGAAAAATAGAATCTGCCTTGGCCAGCAAAAAGGACTATCAAGAAAAAAATGGCCAAGGCAGTGGTTGATCTTTCTGCCGCAGAGGAAAATGTTTCTGCAACTCAGAAACAAATTGAAATTGTAAAAACTGAATCTACTTCTAAGGTCTCCAAATGCATGACACTTTTAGAAGAAGAGGAAAAACAAAGTGCTGATTTAAGAGTGAGACTAGAATCTTCTCTAGTAGAGATTGAACAACAAAAGAAATATGTTGAAGCTGCCAACATTGCTGATGTTGATAATGAAACTGCTTCTCGGGAAGCTGGCTTTGATAAATGTAAAACCAACTTCACTAGTCAACTTCCAAAAATTTCCAAAACTTTCTTTTTACAAGGCTGGCTAGAGGATTTGAGATTTCTGGAAACTCCAGAAGATTCTCCATTTTTTAAAGACATACCTTATCCTATGCCAAGAGTTTCCCCCATAGAGTTTCTTGGTACTGATGATATTCATTCTTCTTCTGCCATGCAAACTACTGAAGAGACTTCTGCCCATCCCATTTCTGAGATTCCTGCTGATACTTCTACTATTCCACATGTTGCTCCAAATGTTTAGGGCTTTTTTATATGTTTCAATGCACTTTATTTCATATTGTTCTTGTTGTGATAAACTTCTTACTTTATTTACTTCTTTAACATAAGTTCTTTAAGAAAGTTTCAAAAAGGATTAATTCTTAGAAACTAACTTAAAAGAAACTTAAATAATTCTAACTTATTCAAACTAATCTGCAAATAAATCATTCATACTTAAAAAGGAAGGACAAAATCATACCTCAATCATTCTGAAATCCTTTAACCTGTACTTCCATATTTCTTGCATACTATCTTTTGAATCTTCTTTGCAACTTTCTTGTTTCTTGCTTTCTATCTTGCAATCTTTCTTTGAAGCTGTCAATCTTGCAATCCTTCCTTCTTTCTTTATTTCTTTCTTTCTTGCTTTCTTTCTTCCTAATTTGAGTAAATGTTGGGCTTCTCATCCTTTACAAATACTCGGGAATATAATTCTGTCATTTACCCTAGGCTTTCTCTCACCTTAGTGTATTTGATCAGAAAAATAGCCCTAAATCTTTTTGTTTTGAATACTTGTTGGATTTTCATCATTTGCAAGTTTTAGGAAGACAATTTTGTTCTAACTTAGGCTTTCTCTCATCATAGTTATAGAACAGTAAAGTAGCCCTTATCTTTCTATTTTGAATACTTGCTGGATTTCTCATCCTTTATAAGTTTCAGGAAGATAATTATGTTCTAACTTAGGCTTGCACTCACCATAGTTATGGAAGAGTAAAGTAGCCCTTTTCTTTCTGTTTTGAGCAAAGAATACTAGACTTCTCATCTTTCTGTATTCTGTTCAAGAAGACAATTTTGTCACAAGCCCTAAAGCATGTGTCACAAAAGAGTAGCACCAAAACTTTCTATTTTGAGCAAAAATGTTGGGCTTCTCATCTTTTGTATTTTGATCAAGAAGACAATTTTGTCATAGGCCCTAAGGCTTGTGTCACAAAAAAGTAGCCCCAAGTCTTTTATCTTCTTTTTTACTTGTCTTGTTTATCATTCTGACTTCTCTCTAATCATGTCTTTTGCCCCTTGTATAAAATAAAAGTATACTAATCTGTAATTGCACACAATACTTGTATAATTCATACATTGGGACAAAAAACGATTTCATTCATGTTATAAATAAATACAATCATTGAAAATATACTTGCACAGATTAACAGTATTCCAAGTACGTGGAATTGATTTTCCTTCTAAATTTGTTAACATGTATTCTCCTTGACTTGCTTTACCAATGACCTTGTATGGTCCTTCCCAAATTGACCCAATCTTTCCTTCTGTTGGATCTTTCATGTTGCTTAGCACTTTTCTGAGTACTAAATATCTAATATTGAACATATGCATCTGCATTTCTAGTGCCAAGTTGCTATCCAATATTGTAATATCTAGAGATTTGAGAATGATATGCTTCTAACTTCACAAATGCTCTTTCTCTTTTTTCTTCTCCTAGATCCATCTGCATTGCTAGTGCCAAGTCGTTTCCCCCTTGCTCCACCATTTCTGTTATGATCGTTGGAATTCCCACCTCAAGAGGTATTACTGCTTCCACCCCATAAGCTTGAGTTTCACCAGTGGACCTTTGAGGTATTGTACGGTAAGCCCATAGAATAATTGGAAGTTCATCAACCCATCTGTCCTTTTCCTTCTCTAATCTTTTCTTAATTCCATCCAAGATTTTTTTGTTGGAAGCTTCAGCTTGCCCATTTCTTTGAGGATATCCGACAGTTCCATAGAAGTTTCTGATCTTGTAACCCGCACAAAGATCTTGTAACCCACACAAAAAGCTTTAAATGTATCTTATAATTGGGTTCCATTATCAATCACCAATGCATAAGGGATTCCAAATCTTGTAATAAGGTTTTTCCACACAAACTGTTCTACATTCTACTCTGTAATTTTTGCCAAAGATTCAGCTTCTATCCACTTTGTAAAATAATCTATGGAAACTAATAAATACTTCTTCATGTGTCTTGCTATTGGCATTGGTCTCATAATATCTAGCTTCCATTGTACAAATGGCCATGGACTAGTTAATGGTGCCAAATCAACAACAGGCACGTGAATAATAGGAGAGAACCTTTGACACTTGTTACAATTCTGGACATACAACTGTGCATCCTCTTGCATATAGGGCCACCAATACCCCTGAGAAATTGTTCTATGTACTAATGAACGACCTCCAACATGACTTCCACACACTCCTTTATGGATTTTATAGACGAATATTTGAACTAAAGTTGGATGCACACACCTTAAGTATGGTGATATGAAGGACTTTCTGTATAACTCTTGGCTGGGAGAGAGCCAAAATCTGGTTGACTTGAGTCACAACTTGTGAGCTTCTTTCTTATCCTCTAGCAATACTCCATTCTTGATAAAAGCAACAATGGTATCCATCCAGCTTGCTCCAATATCTAAATCCATACTTTCTTCCATCGATTGCTTCTCTATGCTTGGCTGTACAAGTGATTCAATGTTGATTGTGCAGCAAAGCTCCATAGGCACTGACGATGCAAGGCAAGCTAAGGCATCAACATGGCTATTCTGTTTTGATGTGATTTGCACAATCTTTGTTTTGTCAAAATGGCCTACAGCTTATTTAACTTTTTCAGCATAAGAAGCCATTCGGTCATCTCAGGCATCATATTCTCCAGAAAATTGGTCAACAACCAATTAGCTATCACAATGAATCAACAAATCATTAGCTTCACATTGCCGGGTAGTACTAAGTCATGCAAGCAAAGCTTCATACTCGGCAACATTATTTGTAGTATTAAAATTCAAATGGATTGACCGTTCTAATATCAATCCATCTGGTAAAAACAATACAATTCCTATCCCAGACCCTTTATTACAAGAAGAACCATCTATAAAAAGTTTCCATTGATTAGATGTGTCTTCTTGTAGTTCTTGGATTGCCTGGCTTGCTTCTGGTTGTTCTGCTTCTTTTTCAAGTATTTCTAGGGGTACTAGCTCATCTTCTTTTGCTTGTTCCCTGGAATGACTTCCTGGAAAAAAAATTGCAACCAAATCTGCTAAAATCTAACCCTTGATTGCTGTGCGAGGAATGAAACATATATCAAACTCCCCGAGCTCAACATACCAAGCTGTCACTCTTCCTAAAAAATCTAATTTTTTCAATACAGTGTTTCAAGGATGAGTGGTTGGAACTTCAATGGTGTGAACCAGGAAGTAATGTTTCAACTTTCTGGAAGCTACCACCAGTGACAGAATTAGCTTCTATAATGGAAAGTATCTGGTTTCTGCATCAAGGAGTGTTTTGCTGATGTAATATACTGCTCTCTGCTCGGCATCATCTTTCTTGATCAAAACTGCACTAACCGCATGTTCAAATATTGTAAGATAGATCTTCAGAACGTCATCTGGATCTGGTGTGACAATCAATGGAAGACTGGTAAGATACTTTTTAGTTCTTGGAAAGCATTTTCACAATCTTCCATCCAGCTATAAGTGGCTTGCTTCTCTAATAGCTATAAGAAAGATCTGTATCTATCCGATAATATGCTAATGAATTTATTCAGCGCGACAACCATTCCTGTAAGTCTTTGCACCTCCTTAGTTGTTCTTGGACTTTGGAGATTCTGCATGTTATCTGATCTGAGTTGGCTTCAATTCCTCTTCTTGTCACCAAGTGACCAAGAAATTTCCCGGAACTGACACCAAAAGTACATTTTAAAGTATTTAGTTTCATCTTAAAATTTCCAAGTACCTCAAATGCTTGATGTAGATCTGCCAAATAAGATTCCGATTCTTTGGATTTGATCACCATGTCATCAATGTAGACTTCCAAGTCCTTGCCAATCATATCTTTAAATATTTTTGTTGCAAGTCTTTGATAAGTTGCTCCAGCATCTTAAGCCAAAGGGCATCACCTTATAGCAAAAAAGACCTATGGGAGTGATAAATAAAGTCTTTTCTTGATCGGGCTCTGATTGGCACACAATATTGTAGTTTGTGTGCGTTAATCTAGCTTCTTTTAGTTAGTTTTTGTCCTTAGTTTGTTTTCTATTTAGTTATGTTTTTGTACATATGCGTTTAATCTTGTTTGGTAGTTTTTGGTGTTTTGTACAGATTGTTTAGCATTTCCCGGACGTTTCCGGAAGCCCCCGAGACCACCCGAGCCTCGCGGAAGCACCCGATGAAGCCCCAGAGCAACACATGAATTTTTGGTCATACTGTGAAGAGGGACCGATCCCTTGAAAAGGCGGGTACCGGTCCCCCTTAAGCTGCAGGCTTGGAAAGAAGAAAGGGACCAGTCCCTTGATAAGGCGGGTATCGGTCCCCCTTAAGCAGTTGGTTCTCGTTGAAGACGGGTACCAGTCCCTTAAAAATGCGGGGATCGGTCCCTTAGGCTATTTTCGCAGATTGTTGGTTCATTAATGACAGTTTTGTAATTATTTGGTGAGGGAGTATATATAGGTTGTGTAATCCAATTTTATAGATATTAGGTGTTTTAGTTAGGGTTTTTGGAGGTTGAGAGCCTCCCTCTCTTCCTCCCTCTTCTTCTTCCTCATTTGGGGTGCATCTATTGATTTTCGGAGCTTTTTCCAAGCATTGACGACGTAAGGAATATCTCCCTCTATCTTTTGATGTAATTTATTCATGTACTTGTATTCAATTCCATTTTCATTCTTGTGTTTTGTTGTGTTTAATTGTAGGAGTAGTTGTAGTATAGTGTTAATGGAGGCTTAACCTTATTGGTTTGGCCATGCCGACTAGCACCCCGGCCTCCGCTTATGTTTGAATATTCCGAATTTGTGCTAAATTGTAGTGGTCTAGGGTGTCTTGAGTTCATGCCTAAGGTCTAAGCCAAGCGGTGTTAATCACCTTGATGAGTTGTCGACATGAAAATTGGCACAACTCATGCTTGGTGCGATGTCCCGCTAGGTGTTCGACAAAATGTCTAAGTGAATGAATTCACCTAAAAACTACCCAATTGCTAGTAAATTGATGTCTTGAGGTTTCGTAGGGATTAGGGGAATGTAGTTCTCACCTCGGGTCCAACCAAGGGTTGTCGACCTCCTTGGCAGTTTGTGCCATGTACACTCCGTGCTTTGAGCATGTCGGCCGATGAGTGTAAGTCGGCCTTGAGAGCCAAATTTTAATCCCTGTATCATCTCTTGACCCGTGACTTGTTCTTGAGAGTCAAACATCCCGTAGGAGATCCTATGCCGTGATCCCTCCTTCGTGTCATCATGGATATTAGAGTAGTCAATCATTGGTCTAGGTAGGTGTTAGAATCCCCATTGCCATTCCATTTAGTTTAACTAGTTTTCTTTTGTTTTTCCTTTATTTTATAAAACAAAACAAAAGGCTAGCATCCTACCGCCTCTACCGCAAAATCAAACTTCTAAACCAAGCAATTATCTCCAACTCTGACATTTCCCTGTGGACTGACCTTGAACTTGCCACTCTACTAGCTAGAGTAGTATTTTCTTGTTTATAAATTATTAATGCATGGAATAGGCTTTTCCATTAATCAACGACCGAAAAAGTCCTTCCATCATTTTGTTGCCATTGCCGGGGATTTGTTGTATTAAGTTAAGTTTTTGCTAGTTTAGAAGTTTTCTTTTGTTCCATTCCGGTAACCCTTGGGAAACCATGGATCAATAACATTGGAAGACCTACCCTCCATTCCCCGAGCATCCTAGTCAAGAGTGGCATGACCACTCTAACTTTTATCGGTAATGCGAGATTTTACATGAACCACCACCCCTCTCATATTCGTACCACGATGCAACGGCTCCACAACAATTCTTTTATCCGGAGCCAAGCAACCAATACCCGGAACAATGGTCCTATGAGGAGCCTTATCCATACCAACCTTGCACCAATACCTTGGAGGATGCTTTGCAAACATTTCTCCAAGGGTGTCATTCCAATAAGGCCCTCTACAATGATGTGGTGGATCCTCCCGAATCTTATTATTTAGAGCCACCCTTAGAACCTTATGACCATTGTCCTCCGAAGGTAATTCTTGAGTCTCAACCACCACACCCATCTTATCTTGAGGACACTTTGCAACATTTTCTTTAAAGTTGCGACAACATCACGGCCTATAATTCTTCATGACAAGTGGACTTTGACGTCCCACTTTTTGAGCTGGCCATTCCCACCCACCCTATGGAGAAGGCATGTCTTACCTCCGAGGAGGTTGCTTTCCTTGAGAATCCGGATGTGGAGATTTCTCCTACCCTCTTTATGGTTCAAGCCGAGATGGGGTCGCTCCCCGATTGTAAAAATGACACTCCTCTCACTCATCCTGAAAAGAAATTGGTTAGTTTCCTTTTATGACTCGAGTGATGAGAAGCTTGAGGCAAATTGTAGGGGTAGTGAGATTGTGATTGTTGCTTGTCCTTTGTCCTTGGAGTCTTATTTGCCTAGTATTCCCCAAGAGATTGTTGAGAGTGCCTATGTTGCACCTATTTTCATTGATACTCTTGGGGAGTCCACTTTTAGGGATGAGCTTACACCTTCCATTGCATATGTGTCCCCCACTTCTTGTGCACTTCTACCACCACCTCCTGTACTTGTTTTAGATTATATTGATTTCCTTGGTGTTTACCTACTTCTTACGAGTCATGTTTCACGTTCCATCTATATGGTCAAAGCCTTGGAAACCAATGCTCTCCGTGGGGGTAGGATGGTTGGTTGTTATTTTGTGAAACGCCGCCAAGCCCCCTTATACTCCAAGTATTTATTTTTATGGCTTGGTTGGCTTCAATACTTTAGAAAGGGGTGAGTGTGTTCACCACGTGCTACGGCCCCCAGGGAGGCCATCATACCAATGCGATCCTCCAATTTGTAGGGTTGCTATCTCGGCCTCTTAAAGGCATAATTCTTTTTTTCTATTACCCTTTATTTTCTACCCTTTCTTTTGTTTCTTGCACTTTAGTTTTCTATTAAAAATGAAAAAAATCTAAATAATGTCTAGGAGACACTAAATCCTTGGAGGTTGAGATACCTCTAGTATTTGTCGTGCTCGAACGGCTATGGACGGTCCGGTATAGATGCCCGTTATTCTAACCTTAGTAGTGTATTATCTGGGATTACCCCAACAGAGTACGGATGGAAGTGAAAGCCGATTGGGGTGTCTCTCCAAAAAGTGAGAGACATCACTTGTTGAGTAGTGACATACCCTGAAATTCCGAGAGATTTCCTTCTCTAGTACACTGCTAAGTGAGAATGGCGGGGAGAAAAGTACTACTCATGTAGAGTCGCGTGAGAACGCATACTATCTTTAAATAAAATCAGTATTGCACGCTTGGCTACCATTAGCAAGCAATTTTGGACTAATCATTTTCCTTGTAGTTTGTATTGGCTTGTTAGTCTTTGTAGGGTTCTTTGTTCTATCTTGGAGCTTTGCGGAAATTGTGTTTTGCAACTTGAGATAATAATGGTATTGGGTGGGTTACACCACCCCGGAGGTACATTGCTCTCTTCCCTTCTTTTTACTGTCTTTTGCACTGAGGACATTGTACCATTTATGTTGGGGGAGTGGCGTATGCTTCGCATGCTTGTGCCATATCTTTTGTTTATTTTTTGATTTTTAGTCCCATTTTAGAGTCTTAAAAATTTTAAGAAATTTGAATCGACGGTCTTGTATAGCCGTCTGCCTTTATTTTCCCCTTTGAGGCAGGGAGAAAAGTATATCTCATATCATCCACGTGACAGATTCGTAGTGTAGATAGTGAATTACTTTTGCATGGATTTTTAGGATTTTGTGAGTTTTTAACTCTATAACTTGAGTAGGAATCCTTCTATAGGATTTGTAGGTGGCATCTTAGTTCATTTTTCTAACTTTTGCAAACACTTGTTTTGGCACTAGTGTTTAACTTCTTTACACTTCACATAAAAATAGGTTTGAGTCGCTTGTGAGTCGTACCTCGGATGTCTAGAAGGCTAGATTAGTGGAGACTTATGCCCAAGTGAGCTTAGTGCCTTATCTTTCCTTGGAGTGGTGTCAAATGAACTCTTTTTTGTCACGAAAACAAAATTTTACTCGTTGTCGATCTCATTATCTTTCCTTTTAGCATTGGGAATTCACTATCACTATTATACCTTTTGGGTTGGCATGCACGGTTGTTGTTGTCCATAGGAAATTATTATAAACATTCTTTGATCTTTTGTGCCAGTTCGTTCCTTCTTGCATAATACCCCTTGTTAGCCCACTTGAGCCCCCTTACATGAACCATTTTCTTCATTGAGCCTTAAAATTCCATATTTGCTTGAGAATGGTCCAAAATTCATGTTGAAGATGTATTGGGAGTCATAAGGAGATTTATGTTTGTTATTCATTGTTGGTGTACCTTCCCCTTAGAAAAAATCATAAAAATTCCAAAAGTTGGAAAACCAAACAAGTTGGGGGCTCACCTAATCATTTGTAAAGAAGAAACATCTTGTTCTTCATGTTTTGGGATGTATTGGTGGTTGAGGAAAATGAAAAAAATAAATAAATATGGCGTAGTTGAAAAGTAAAGAATTTGAGGTGTATTTTAGTTAACGAGGGCCTCGTTGATTGATTTTCCCTCTATCATTTGTATATGCCTATTTTCAAGCATCCAAAGAAAACCCTTAGCCCGACACGTGTCTGATACGTGTCCGATACGTATCCGATATATTCCCTTACCTTACATTATAACCGGAAAGACCAATTTGATCCTATAGGCCGGCAATCATTTGTACATGTCAATTTAGAACACAATGTTCCCTTTGCTATGCAATTCTAGTCATGAGATCTATCTACTTATATAGAGCTTCTTTCGCGTCACAGTGTGCAAAATGTTTTGTTTTTCACATATTTATATTATCTGCCCGCACATATGAGAGTTTGATATATGCACCATGTTTCAAATGTTTTATTTTGTTGAGTGCATGACGCAGTGAGAATTAAAGTCGAGACTCGGTCCGGATAGACTTTTGGGTTATGTCTCACTTGCGACGAAAGGCCTTGCACACACACGTTAAATTTTAGTGACATGACTTATTTTTACGCTTGCTAGCATTATGAACTTTGTTTGCCCGCAATTCATTCTACGGATCCATTTTATTTCTTATGTTTTGAGTTTTGACTCGAATGCTTGGATGCCATGTAAAAGTAGTTTATTTTGTTTTGTGGGTAGTTCATTGCTAAAAACCCTCATGAGACCCTACTCGTCCTACCGGGGCTGCCCGGGGGTTCAAAGGACCAATCCTTTACTTTCCCTGTCGTTAGTTAGATCGAGTCGTAGTGTGGGTTTGCTCGGGACTAGCAAACGATAAGTTTGTGGATGTGATTGGCACACAATATTGTATTTTGTGTGCGCCAATCTAGCTTCTTTTAGTTAGTTTTGTCCTTAGTTTGTTTTCTATTTAGTTATATTTTTGTACATGTGCGTTTAATATTGTTTGGTAGTTTTTGTGTTTTGTACAGGTTGTTTAGCATTTCCCCGACGTGTCCGGAAGCCCCTGAGACCACCCGAGCCTTGCGAAAGCACCCGATCAAGCCCCGGAGCAACACGTGAATTTTTGGTCATACTGTGAAGAGGGACCGGTCCCTTGAAAAGGCGGGTACCGGTCCCCCTTAACCAGCAGGCTTGGAAAGAAGAAAGGGACCGGTCCCTTGATAAGGCGGGTATCGGTCCCCCTTAAGCAGTTGGTTCTCCTTAAAGACGGGTATCGGTCCCTTGAAAATGCGGGCACCGGTCCCTTAGGTTATTTCCGCAAATTTTTGCTTCATTAATGGCCGTTTTGTAATTATTTGGTGGGGGGAGTATATATAGGTTGTGTAATCCAATTTTATAGATATTAGGTGTTTTAGTTAGGGTTTTTGGAGGTTGAGAGCCTCCCTGTCTTCCTACCTCTTCTTCTTCCTCATTTTGGGTGCATCCATTGATTTTCGGAGCTTTTTCCAAGCATTGACGACGTAAGGAATCTCTCCCTCTATCTTTTGATGTAATTTATTCATGTACTTAAATTCAATTAAATTTCAAATCCATTTTCATTCTTGTGTTTTGTTGTGTTTAATTGTAGGAGTAGTTGTAGTATAGTGTTAATGGAGGCTTAACCTCATTGGTTTGGCCATGCCGACTAGCACCCCGGCCTCGGCTTGTGTTTGAATATTCTGAATTTGGGCTAAATTGTAGTGGTATAGGGTGTCTTGAGTTTATGCCTAAGGTCTAAGCCAAGCGGTGTTAATCACCTTGATGAGTTATCGACATGAAAATTGGCACAACTCATGCTTGGTGCGATGTCCCACTAGGTGTTCGACAAAATGCCTAAGTGAATGAATTCACCTAAAAACCACCCAGTTGCTAGTAAATTGATATCTTGAGGTTTCGTAAGGATTAGGGCAATGTAGTTCTCACCTCAGGTCCAATCAAGAGTTGTCGATCTCCTTGACGGTTTGTGCCATGTACACTCCGTGCTTTTAGCATGTCGCTCGATGATTGTAAGTCGGCCTTGAGAACCAATTTTTAATCCTCGTGTCATCTCTTAACCTATGACTTGTTCTTGAGAGTCAAACATCCCATAGGAGATCCTATGACATGATCCCTCCTTCGTGTCGTCTTGGATATTGGAGTAGTCAATCATTGGTCTAGGTAGGTGTTAGAATCCCCATTGCATTCCATTTAGTTTAACTAGTTTTCTTCGTTTCTTTCCCATTATTTTATACAACAAAACAAAAGGCTAGCATCCTACCGTCTCTACCGCAAAATCAAACTTCTAAACCAAGCAATTATCTCCAACTCTGACATTTCCCTGTGGATTGACCTCAAACTTGCCACTCTACTAGCTAGAGTAGTATTTTCTTGTTTATAAATTATTATTGCATGGCATAGGCTTTTTCGTTAATCAACGACCGGAAAAGTCCTTCCATCAGGCACATACATTGCTATTTGATGATATCCCTTATAGGCATCCAGGAAGCTCATTCTCTTAAATCCAGCTATTGCATCTACCAATTGATCTATTTTTGGCAAAGGAAAGTTGTCTTTAGGACAGGCTTTGTTCATATTTGTAAAAGCAATACAGACTCCCCATTTTCTATTCTATTTGCTAACCAATCAGAATATTACACCTCTGAAATTGCCCCTACTTTCAAAAGATTATCCACTTCTTCAATCACTGCATATGTATGTTGCACATCCGACTTCCTCCTTCTTTGCATCACCGACTTTTGACTTGGATTGACATTTAGATGATGACAAATGACTTTTGGATCTATACCGGACATTTCTTGAGGTGTCCATGCAAACACATCAACATGATCCAATAAAAGTTGGACCAAATTTTGTTCATCCTCTTTTGGCAATCATTTTTTGATCAAAAAATAGCGTTCCTCATCAATTGGGTGAACAAGAACCTTTTTCAATTTTCCACCACTCTTTCCTCTAGATTCTTCCCAACATCCTCTAGAGTTGGCTGATCTGGCACTTCTATTGATTTGACTTGCTCAATCCGTTTCTTTGTTTTCAAAGAAGCGACAAAACAACTCTTGGTCATGGCCTGATTGCCTCTTATGCACTCAATTCCCTTAGGACCAGGGAACTTAGGCACTTAATGATAGGTTGAAGGAATTACTCCCATCCTATGCATCCATGTTCGTCCAACAATAGCATTATATGCTGAAGGGACATCTACCACCAAAATTTAGTGTTCAATGTTACGTTTCTAGCATGGACTGGTAGGACCACCAATCCTAGGGGCCATACTAGTTCTACATTGAATCCAATTAAAGGAATTTTGGCTTCCTACAGATTTGCCTCTGTTAAGCCCATCTTCTTGAATGCATCATAATAAAGAATTTCAGTTGAGCTGCCTTGATCAACCAAAATTCTCTCGGTATCACACCTAGATATTTTCAAGGTTATGATCAGAGCGTCATTGTACGGTCCTACACTCTGACAAGATCATCTTCTGAAAAAGAAATTTTTTCCATTCCCTCTTCTCTTTCACGTTTTTGCCCGAGCTAGAGGATGTGATGTGAATGGCCTTCCCTCCTTCTTTGTGCTCAAGCATCATTATCTGAAGTTGGTTCTACCATGCCATGGATTACATGGATAGTACCAAGGGGAGCCAAGAATCTTGGCTCTGGAGTTCCTTTCTTTTGATGGTCCTCGTGAACAGCATCTTCTTGTTACACTACTGAAATTTAAGGATTTTCCATTCATTCCAATAAATTCAATAAATCGAATTTTGGGATTTATTTTCAATTTCCGTCGAAGTTGACCATTTGCCGAAAGTTCGAATCCTTGTGTCATTGGAATTTTTGTGGTGTCTTGACACACCTAAGATCATATCGAATCGTTTTAAGTGAAGTCGTGGCATTAGAAATCCTCATCGAAAGATTCGTATAGTTTCGGGGCATTCGGGTTAGCCCGTGAGTTGTTCTTGGATCATAGAAAATGTTTATGGACTTGAGGAAGGCCTTGGAGTGACCTTAGAATGTTTTTTCGGTGTCTAGAACATTAAGGAAGTGTCTGGGGTTTCATTGGGAAGGTTCGGGAGTGATTCAGAGTCATTTCAGAGCATTTGCTAGAGGCTCGTCAGGACCAAGGATGGTCTCATCCGGATGAGTGAGTAGAGTGTTTTAGGAAGTGCTTCAGAAGGTCTCGTCCGGACCAGGAGTGGTGCCCGTCCGTACGAGGGGGGCTCGTCCGGAATCCCGTCCGTACGAGGGGGGCTCGTCCGGAATCCCGTCTGGATGCCGGTGCCAAAAATTTTGTTTTACGTGCGGGGTGCCCTCATTTTGATCGAACCAAAACATATCTCTCCTCCCTCTAACTCATTCAAAACCTCTCCCCTCCCATTTTCTCTCCATTCTCTCTTTCCAAACATCAAATCCATAAAGATTCGAAGCATTCCGCCTTCACAAACATCAATCCCCTCTCCTCCCTCTACGCAGCCATGGTAGCGGATCATGCACCGGAGCTCAAACCCTGACCTAGGGTTTCATGGATCTTCGATTGAGGTAGAGATTTCTATCCCTCTTATTTCTATCTTTGGTATTCTTGCTTCTCCCTTGAACGATTTCATGAAAATTCATATGCGTAGGGTATTTTGCATAGTCATACTTGTATGGTGGATTTCTCCATCGATTGGTCACGTAACTATGTCATCTTGGGTCTTTATTAGCTCCCTACGATGTCTATTTATTGATTCCTTGTTCGATTGCAAAAACCCCCAAATTTGTGTAAAACCCTAACGTGCCGATTTCAAAATGAATTGGGGAAGATGGTTGATTTGGGTCTCTATGGTCCATTAGTGGGTCTAAATAATGTTTCGACACATTTAAATTGATAATTGAAAGAATTGAAAGAATTGTGATGGAACTCATGTTTTGGGTCTAGTTTTGCGATTAGGAGGCATTGCCCTAATTATGTCGGAATTAATGAACGAAAAGATAATTGATGAATAAAAGACCCTAACATGAGAGTATATTGTGGTTAGCTACATTATGGGACTTTGTCCCCGGGATATAGATCTTTGAGGGGCCAATTGGGGCACTCATGACATTGCACAATGGCAGTTTGCTGGATCCTCCTGACGAGTTGGGGAATGCGAGGAATTATCGGTTAGTTGGTTGATCACCTACTAGTGTGGAATTAGCCGAAACCAAATAACTCAGTTGATTTGATATATGAAGGAATTAGTATACTAGAAACCAATTTCCTTGGAAATTGATGGAAATTGGTATATTAGAAACCAATGTTTTGAAAGTAATGAAAATGAGTCGTTTGGAACTCGTAGGACTTGGTAGATTGAAAACCAGCTCCCTTTTGTC
>NMUG010001256.1:0-18444 GCA_002855965.1 Monotropa hypopitys
ACTTTGGGCGTCTGTCGTTATCGTCCGAGTGGTCTGCCGGTCGCTCTTGACCATCGGCCACTCCTTTTCCTTTGCGCTCCCTGTCCTCCCTTGATTTGTGTCGGCGACGCTGCTGTCCGGAGGAGCGTGAGGCTGAATCGGCAGCATTGGTGGCCCGTGCGACCTGGTCGCAAAGCTTGGTAATCTCCGCGTCTCTCTCCTTCAGCATCCGGTCCACGGTCGCAGTATAGGCCGAACCGAGCTCCAGTGTAAGACCGGTCGGAGAAGAGAAGAGCCCCATAGAGACATGTTGCGGGAGGGGGAGAGCAGGATCGACGGGGAGAGCAGGGTCTTGGACTCCTGGAGTGTTGTGTCCGTCTTCCATGAGAGCAGCTAGAGAGATTCGGGCAGTCGGCTGATTTCCACAGATACTGGTGCTAACGTCCCACTGTGAACGCCAATTGTGGTGACCTGTTCTGCCGGAGGCTTCTCTTAGGCTGCTTGGCCTTCGGACGCTGGGCGTCGGCTTCGACCGGAGGCTAGAGTGGTCCCTGCAAGTAAGTAAATGGGGTCCTCCTGCTTGGCTCCTGCAACACAATGGTGAGTGCCCGCCGGTGGGGTTTTAACCAACGGGGCCTCCGATGCTTAAGTTAGAATTGTTTCGAGAAGAGGTTAAAGCACAAAACGGAGGAGGCCAGACAGTAAGTGGTCGGGGATCAAAGATTGGATCAGCCCCCTTGAACAGTACCCATAAGGGGTATTTATAAGGAAACGTTGGCTTGAGGCTCACGAATGGTGAGTGGGCCGCACGTCACGGGCCTCATGGTGGGCCTGGACGGTTGATGGGTCGGGTTAAGTCGTACGGATGGGGGTACTACGGTGAATTCCCCACGATAGCGACAGGAGGGCAGGCCTCCGGACGCTCCGGACCGTTCGGTAACGAGTCGGGGACGGCGCCAAGGGCTGCCGATGGGTGCGATCCGAGTGCCAAGGGTCGGTCACAGTGTAGGCCCTTCGATTTGGTTGGGCCGGCCAGGCCGACTCGTTGGTGTTTAGACTTATGTGATCCTTTTTCTTTTAAGGGCGTGGGTCCGGTTACCACATGGTTCAAGGGTAAAGGGAAGTTAGCACCTAGATATATCGGTCCATATGAGATTGTAGAGAGAGTTGGGGCTATGGCATACCGTTGGGCATTGCCGGTAGAGCTATCACAACTTCATAATGTATTTCATGTTTCTATGTTGCGGAAGTATATCAATGATCCAAATCATGTACTACAAGCGGAACCCTTGGAGATAGCTGAGGATTTATCATATGAAACAAAACCAGTAAAGATCATAGATCACAAAGAGCAAGTGCTACGTTCCAAAGTGGTGCGATGGGTCAAAGTTTTGTGGCAAAACCATGGTGTCGATGAGGCAACTTGGGAAGGCGAGGAGAGCATGCGGAGGGATCATCCCCACTTGTTTTCAGGTATGTTTTAAATTTCTAGGGCAAAATTTCTAAAGGGGAGGAGAGTTGTAATACCCGTTCCACATTATAAATTAATTTAGAAACAATTCAAGAATATTAGAAATTTAAATGAGAGTATGGAAGGATTTTGGGAGTAATTATGTATAATTTATATAAGTGATATATTAAAAATACCCAATTTATACAAAAATGGTGTATAAGTAAGGAGCATGGCTCTTAAGGGTAATAACCCTTTAAGTTAAGGGGCAATTAGGTAAAATGCTTCAAAAATCTGATTAGGGATTTGGGGAACCTCCCTAATCTCTTCATTATGCAATTATAGAGTTTGGAGGCTAGAGAGGGAGAAAGAGAAGGAGAAAGAGGAATTGGATGAATCCAAGGCAATTGAGAAGAAATCCGAAGGAGAATCCTTCTTCAATCTCAATCCTCGCGTAAGTACGAATCAAAATATGTATATATCATCTTCATATCACTTCAGATTTGAAGTAGATCAGGATTTTTAGTTTCAATATTGTTTTTGGGAAAAACTCATGGATTTAGGTTTTGATTCTTGCAATTGATCATAATCAAAAGTTGTAGGAGAGTCTCTATCATGTTTATAATGATCTTAGATGTTAGGAACACTTTGTTTCTAATTAAATTGAAGTTTGGAGGTGTTTGGAGTGAGTTGGTCGAAGTTAGGATCATTTTTCATCAAAAAATCATGAGTTGCAGAATTTGGAGCAGAATGGGTCTCAACCGGTTGGGGTTTCTTGGCCAACCGGTTGGGAGGAGGAGTGAAGGGGGCCAACCGATTGGCAACCGGTTGGGGATGCGGTTGGGGCTGGGCAAGGCTAGCCCAACCGGTTGGGAGGTAAGGTCCGACCGGTTGGGAGTGCTTCTGCTACTACTTCACGCTGAGCAGTCTGCCATTGTATAAAGACAACCTAGTTCTCTAGAAATTGGGCCATAGCAGCCTCAACTTGATTCTCCTACTGCATAGGAGGGGGATTCCCCTGAGGTGGAGGTTGGTTGACCTCTCCCTCAGCTGGACCCAAAGAAGTATCATCTTCCACATTTTTCATTAGACTAACCAGATTATCAAAAATCATCAAGTTATTTCAAGTAACACACATTCACATAGCACATAACACACAATGGTAACACATAAGAGTCACCCACAATTATCTGACATCCTAGGGTTCACTACCAAGCCTTTAACCTAACACAACTCTAGACCCAGCATTCCAATCATATCGTGCTTTTCGAACTAACTTTCCAAGATCTCTCATTTGAAAATACGTTGATCAGGCGCTTTTCAAATCAGATATCAAGGTAGTCAAGTTGGGTGTCAAGGTAACACACACAATACTTCTAGAATATACACGACCATCCTTAGCCTAAACTCTCACCTCAACACTCATCAACCTCAAGTCACTCTTGATCCAGAATCTAACAACCTGGAGCTCTGATACCAAGCCATCACGACTTGTCCCGGAAAACTAATATAAATAATAATTATGGCCACATGTCATGACTAAATATCACCAAGACTGCTCGATATAAAATTTCAAATAATAAAAGAACCCTCAAATGATTTCCACAAACACATCGGAAGACTTACTAATCAAGTCACAAGGAGATAAAAAAACTCCACAACCTAATATATAAACTACCTCCACACATGAGGTCCAAAATATTATCTAAGAGTAACCAACTTCATAGTCTCAAAAACTCTCACTGATACATATGAATAACATAAAGAATAAATCTCTCAACCAAAAGACCAGAGCCTCCAAAGACATTTTCTAGCAAATGACATGACTTGTAGTGAACCCGCTAAACCTCCAAATCTGGATATAAAATGCCACAACAAAAGAGAAGACAAATCAAATCCAGGAGTGTCAGATAACAATCAATATGTGAAAGCTAACACAAGAGATTACATGTAAATGTATCACAATAATCGTAGGGGTGTGAATTACCCCTCAACAAGGTCTCAAAACAACCATATCTCAATCAAGTGCAACAAGGTGATAGCATTTAAATACATGTCTTTCCCCTTCACTTTCTTTCTTCAACACATTAAGGTTCAATGTCATTGTCTAAACACTTAGTACAATTTTCCCCCCATCAACGGTTAGATCCCAATGTTATACAAGAACAAACCTCGTTGGATCCACGGACAACCCCCCATCATCAAGCACGTCTACTTGTTAGGGCGAATCAATCAAGCCCTAGATACCCCTATAATTCAGCATTTCCGGTTTAACAAAAACATGCCAGTGTATTATTCACAATTGTTGTCATATTAGGCATGTTTCCTTCTCATTTATTATTTCATTACATGCGAAATCCATTTCATTTGATAATCAAGCAACTCTACAAGATCACATACTTTATACACACGAGACCTAGCATACAATTTGGGATGCTAATCATGCGCAATCTAACAATCACATAATAAGCAAGTTCATACATCTTTTACAATGAACCAAAATGTGGTAACCGAACCAGAATATGGCCAATAGGCTGGGTATAGGAGTTGGCCCGTTGGGGGCAGGCCCATTCTGCGGGTGGATAGGTTGGCTAGGGAAACCGGAGGGCCATTGGCCCAACATTCTACGGGAAGAAGTGTTACGGTTAGTCCGGTGGATTAACCGTGCACCGGACCGTTCGGTCAGGTACGGGGGTTATGCCCGTCCCAGCAGTGCATCAAGACGGTAGAACTGGTCCTGGACGAAAATCCATTTGGACATGGTACAGTGAGTCCGGACCATCCCATCTATTGCCAGGGGTATACCGGACCAACGTTCCTCTGATGAGCATCTGTTCTGGATCAACCGATATTGAAATCTTGGGAAATCCCAGATATTGCGATGGAATATCTAGGATGGTTATCAAGATTTGTGCCGGATTGGATGCACTACATGCAATTTATAAATATGAGCATTACAGGACTAGGTAAGGGGTCGATAATTCTAGTTTTCACAGAGCTATTGTGCTGTCAAATTACTCTCTCAAACACTCATCTGACTTAGGCATCGGAGTGCCTTTCCAGCAAACCGGTACCGGGCAGTTCTAATGTTTTATTTGATTGCATGAGTCATCTGGTGATTACTCAGGATTGGATCAGTGGTAAACAGGTTGGGTCACGGGTCTAGGAACCCACAATTGGCGACTCCGCTGGGGAGGGACAACACTTACCACATTTTCGATCCACCACATTCAGGTACTGATGGCTCCACCTACTGTTTCTGGACAAAATGGACAGAACAACCGCACCCCAGAGGACTTTGTCCTCCTACCGATTGATGGTACCCTTGCTACGGTCACAGATAATAACCGCGTCAATGACACGGCACAAACCTAGCCCCAGAAGGATCAGGGCTCCCGGGCCTATATCTGGACCCTGGAAAATTGGATCAACAAAAAGGACAAAATTATCCTTGCCATCCAGGAAGACGTGCTCCGCCTAAAGGAGGAGCTCCGAGCGAAGGAATCCTGCAGGATAGGACGGTCAGGGGAAGATCGGGACAGGAGGAGGTCACAGTCCCCTGACAAGAGGAGGGATCACAGAAGGCATCATCCAGAGGAACGCATGCCAGAGAATCACTCTGATCACTCCGGACGTGAAAGGAGAAGGAAGGGGAAGGATCCAGTTGATCCGGATCATGACAAAACTCCCCAGACTTCGGCATTATTATGCCTCGGTGGAAGTTCCGGACCACTAGAATGTTCCACGGGAAGCTGGGAGCCAGATTGGGCAAGCAACGGGACGGCGACCCACGAGAGCCAGCTTGCAAGACAGGAAAGAAAACAAAAAGGAAAGGGCGACGACCGGACTGCCAAACGGCAGGCTTCGGTTTATTCCAAGTCCCATGTAAGGGACAATGGTGTCCAGTCCGGCGATCTCCAAGACAAACTGGACGCCAAACGTGGGAATGACTGAGCCACGTTTAGCCGGGCACACATAGTTGATATCTTCACCATTCAGTCCGGTTATTGACATATACCGGGCTCCACAGGGCTTTTCTGCTCCCAAATTCAAGAAATATGAACCTACATCCGACACGTATGTACATCAAGTGCACTTCCGCTAAATGATGTCCCTGCACATGACCGATGATGAACTCCTCTGCAAGGTCTTCTCCTCCAGCTTGGGGGACCTCGGGCTCATCTGGTTTGACAAGCTCCCAGAGCAATCTATCGACTCATTCCGAGAATTGTCTCAGGCCTTCCTGGCCCAGTTTGTTACGAGCACGAAGCAGAAAAAGGAGGTGGATGCTCTCCTCACACTTCGAATGGGCAAAGGAGAATCTCTCTGGAAGTACGTGGCTCGGTACTGGGAAGTGTACAACGAGATAGAGGATGTGCTCCAGGAACCGCAGTACTCTCCTTCAAAATGGGGCTGGATCTCCGGAGCAGACTCTTTGAGGATCTTATGCTTTGCAGCCCGTCAGACATGGATGACCTGATGTCTAGAATTGAGAAACATTGCCGGCTGGAGGAGGCCCGGTCAGAGAGGCTTAAGTCCGAGCCAACTCCTGGTCCTAAACCTGGATCCGGACCAGGTGCTCCGAGGCAGGTGAATGAGATAAAATCCAAGGAGAAAAGGGTGCCCCGGCCAGAGGAATTCCAAGCAAATGAGACGGTGTTCAAGATACCTATCTACGAGCTCCTTAGAAAGATAGAAAAAGAAGACTTCTTCAGATTTCCCCCCAAAATCATGGGACAGTCACAGGGCAAAAATGCATCAATGAGGTGTTCCTATCACCGGGACATGGGATATCTCACCACCAGATGCAGAGCATTCAAGTCATTCCTGGAGGAACAAGTACAAGCGGGCAGGCTCAGGGAGTACATTGACGAAGAATAGACGGCCGCCAGACTTCCACCTCCACTGGCCCGTGACGAAGACGGTGTTGTCTGAGTCATCAATGTCATTCACGGAGCAATGGATGAGGCAGTGGAGCATATAATGAAGGAGAAGATCCGACAGAGTCAGTCCGAAAAATACGTGATGAATATCGACACATCTTCAAAATGACTTAGGGCAGAGCCGGTCAGGAAATGACAGATCACATTCATAAAGAAAGACTTGGAAAGGGTTCAGTTCCCTCACAGCGATGCCCTGATCGTAAGCCTTCGATTTGGCAAAGTCTTAGTACGGAGGATCTTGATTGACCCGGGGAGTTCAACGGACGTGATGTATTATCCCCTTTTCAAACAATTGGGGATGCCCTTGGACGATCTCATCCCATCTGATGTACCACTAATCGGATTCAACTCAGCTCCGGTATGGCCATTGGGAAGAATCCACCAGCCTGTCACTACAGGTAGCAAAACGGTTAATACCGAGTTTACTGTGGTCAATGTCCCGAGCCCTTATAATGCTATATTGGGATGGAACTGGCTTCACCGGATGGAAGCTATAACGTCCACTTATCTCCAAGTGGTACGGTTTATTGGTCCTCGCAGAGAGGAGGATATACATGGGGATCAGGTAGCATGAAAGAAGTGCTACATTGTAGCAGTCAAAGGGAGGACTACACCAGCCTAGGTCCACTGAGTTGAAGTACCGGATGCTCTAGTTCTCGAAGATGTTGGCACGGAGGCCACAAATAAGGCAATTGAAGAATTAGTCCGTGTTCCGGTAGAAGAAGCGAGTGAGTGCTTCTTCCTCATTGGGTCGGCCGTGCTGGAACAGGATCAGGCCAACATGCTTCAGCTCTTAAGAGCCAATATAGATGTGTTTGCATGGACTCCCTATGAGATGCCAGAGGTTAGTCCGGATTTAATTTGTCACCGACTCAATGTTGATCTAGCCTTCTGGCCTGTCATACAGAAGGCTCGTCGATCGATAGCAATCCATACTGAGGCAGTCATTGACGAGGTGAACAAATTGCTGAAGGCAAAGGAAATTCGGGAGGTGCAGTACCCAACATGGCTGGCCAATACTGTTGTTGTGAAGAAAAAGAATGGAAAATTCAGGGTTTGTGTGGATTACATGAACCTCAATGACGCATGTCCGAAGGATCTCTTCCCGCTACCCCGGATCGACCAACTAGTCGATACAATGGCCGGACATGACCGGCTCAATTTTATGGATGTTTACCGGGGGTACCACCAGATTATTATGTACCCTCCCGATACAGAGAAGACGACATTTATTTCACCCAGGGGTCTTTATTATTACCAAGTCATGCCCTTCGGGTTAAAAAATGCTAGGGCAACATATCAAAGGATGGTCACGACTATGTTCCGGGCCCATATTGATTGAACTATAGAAGCATATATAGATGATATGGTGGTAAAAAGCAAAGTGGCCCAGGACCACTTGGAAAACCTTCATCAAATCTTTCATGTGTTGAAGGAACACCGGCTCAAGCTTAACACGGAAAAATGCACCTTTGGAGTAGGCTCCGTGAGATTCCTGGGGCATTTGATGACCAAAAGAGGTATTGAGGCGGATTCCAATCAGATTGCTGCAATCCAGAACATACAAGAGCCCTGGACTATTAAAGAAGTACAGAAGTTGACTGGGATGGTGGCAGCATTGAACCGGTTTATTAGCCGGTCATCCGACAAATACCGACCCTTCTTCAACCTAATCAAGAAGTCAAGCAGAAGAAATTTCCAATGGACTGAAAAGTCCGGCCAAGCCTTGACCGAACTGAAGCGGTACCTGACTGAAGCACCCTTGCTCACCGCTCCGCATGAGCGCAAGGAACTATTCCTTTATCTGCCCGTTTCCCAACACTCAGTCAACTCGGTCTTGGTACGGCAGGAAGGGCAGAACCATCTTCTGATGTACTATTCCAGCAAAACCCTACTTGATGCAGAGACTCGGTATCTGCCCTTGGAAAATTTGGCTCTGGCACTTGTATCGGCTTCTCAAAAATTGGCCCCATACTTTCAGTCCCACACAATCACCGTCTTAACGGAGCATCCTTTAAAAGCTGTGCTTCGGAAGGCAGATCTATCAAACCGTATCTCGAAATGGGCAGTAGGATTAGCTAACTTTAACATCCGGTATCAACCCCGAACCACCATCAAAGCACAAATACTTGTAGATTTTGTGACAGAGTTTTCACCAAGACCGGGGGAGCAGGATCCGGGAGCGGCCCAAAGAGCATCATCAGTTTCTGCGGATGATTCTAGATGGAAACTGTACATCGACGGAGCTTCAAATAACACAGGATCTGGAGCAGGAATTGTGATCTGCTCACCGGAGGGAACAGTGCATGGACACGCAATCCACTTGGAGTTCTCGGTCTCCAATAATGAAGCCGAGTACGAGGCCCTGCTTGCAGGCTTACGAATGGCATTAGGACTAGGAATCACGGATCTCACAACTTACAGCGATTCACAACTTGTGGTCAATCAGATGACCGGGGAGTATGAGGCCCGGGACGACAGAATGGGACGGTACGTTCAGCAGGCCAGGGAACTAGCAGGGAATTTTGGTAAATTCACCCTCCTTCAAATCGGTAGAGAGCATAATGCACACGCTGACGTGCTGGCCAGACTGGCCTCAGTCCATGTCTCGGAGAACCCCCGAACCATCACAGTAGGAATACTACAGCATCCAATCATTGATCCAGGAGAAGAAATAGAGGTTCTTATTATTAATTTGGGACCAAGCTGGATGGACCCAATCGTGACATTCTTGAAGGATGACGTCCTCTCGGCAGATAAGAGACTTGCTCATCAGATTGAACACAAGGCAGCTCGCTATTGGCTGTCGCCAGATCACAAGCTATACAAACGGTCCTTCACCAGACCATACCTATTCTGTGTTCACCCAAGTGTAGTCTCAAATGTCTTGAGCAAGATCTATGCCGGAAGCTGTAGATGTCATTCCAGAGGACGATCCTTAGCTCATCGAGCCATTTCGCAAGGATACTACTAGTCGACCATGCATTCCGATGCAAGGGGTCTGGTCCGGAAATGTGATAGTTGTCAAAGATTTTCCCCGGTCATTCACCAGTCGACAGTTGACTTGCAGCCTCTGACCAGTCTGTGGCCCTTTGCTCAGTGGGGCCTGGATATCGTGGAAAAACTACCTACCGCTCCCGGAGGATTTAAGTTCCTTATTACAACCACATATTACTTTACAAAATGGGTAGAAGCAGAGCCACTCGTGACCATTGACGAGACGGATGTCAAACGCTTCGTCTGGAGAAATATCGTGACCAGGTTTAGTGTTCGATATGCTTTTGTGTCGGACAATGGAGCATAATTTGTGGGTAACCTGTTCACAGACTTCTGCACAGAGTACATAATAAGTTTTTTTAATTCTACACCCTGCTACCACCAGAGCAACGGGCAAGCCGAGGCATCTAATAGGACCATTCGGTCCGGCATAAATAAGAGGCTAGTGGCAGCAAGGGGTAAGTGGGCCGAGCAGTTGTACCATGTTTCGTGGGCTTACCGGACTACCCCAAGAAGACCTAGGGCTTTGCCCCGGCCAAATTTTGACAGACTTAGCAA
The DNA here is from genome assembly GCA_002855965.1 of Monotropa hypopitys. Classification (NCBI taxonomy): domain Eukaryota; kingdom Viridiplantae; phylum Streptophyta; class Magnoliopsida; order Ericales; family Ericaceae; genus Monotropa; species Monotropa hypopitys. The sequence goes on from NMUG010001256.1 coordinate 9,928, forward strand.
AATATGGTCCGGTTGGACAGTTAGGGCTTTGCCCCGGCCAAATTTTGGCAGGATATTTTAAAGTCTGGACGGACAGCAACGAAGTTATCCCGGTTAAAATCCGTGATGAAAACTTGGCATAATTTCCGAAGGAAAATACTTCGCACAAATTCAAATGGGGGCATATAGTATACACATAAAGCAACTGTAACGACTCGAATTTCTATATTATTTTTTCGGATTTAAAATCGTATCTTAGTTTGATTCTCAAATGTTGAATTCCTTATCGAACTTGTTTCCGTCTTGAGAATATGGTCCCGGGAGGCCTTTGTACCCTTGTGCATCGTTTTACTTGAGTTCGGGACATTTCGGGGTGGTTCGGAACCCTTCATTTTTGTTATTTTTCGGTTTTGGTGCAGTTGCACCGGTGCAGGATGGGTGTGCACTAGTGCAGGAGGACTTTGGTGCTTCTGTTCAGTTCTGGAGCAGTTGCACTAGTGCAGGTGAGAGGTGCACCGGTGCAGAGGGAGCTCTGAAGCTACTGCTTGTTTTGGTGGAACAGTTGCACCGGTGCAAAGTTGGTGTGCACCGGTGCAGAGTGTGGTGTAAGCCTTCTGCTCAGTTTTTAAAGCAGTTGCATCGGTGCAACCAAGGTTTGCACCGGTGCAGAGTGGGTTTGCACCGGTGCAGCTTTGCTGTGCACCGGTGCAGAGGCTGTCTAGCAGACCTCATTAAGGGCAATTGTGTCTTTCTCTCTTGGAGGCTATATATATTGTTTTGAGCCCGATTCTGCTCATTTACACTCATCCCTTACCTCTCTCTAACCCTAATATCTCACTCTCTCTATCTCCATTATCATCCAAGTTTAAAGCTTGAAAACCAAGACCCTAGGAAGCTCCAATCATGAAATCGCAAGCACTAACGTCGTTCCTAGCGAGGAGATCTATGCTTGATGCACCATTATTTCGTCATTCCCCCAACATTCGAAGATCAAGGGTTTGTAAGTATACTCAAAGGTAGGACTTCTCTATAGCTTACCATGTTATTAGTTATATTCTCTTCCTATTAATGCATTAGCTCTTATATCTTTATTTTATTCTTTCAAAAAAAAATATGGTTTCAAATTTTAAGGGTGTTACAGTTGGTATCAGAGAAAAATGGTTGCGAAAACTTAGGACATTGGGAAAGGACACATAGTCCTACATGGGTGCATCGGGCTTGGGTTAAAAATCCGCATTTCATATGATTGCTTGTGTGTGCATGGCATGAAGTTAAAGCATAAATATGAAGTGGCGAACTTATGAGTTGTTTTGATAATCTTGTAAAATGTGTGTGTTGGAGATAAAAAGGTATCACTTCTTCTTAAAATTTCCAAGTAGGGTTGTGAGTTGAGTATTCTTGCGTCGAAGTCTTCGTTGGGTTTGTCATCACTTCTACGTTGTATCTAGTACTCTCCTTGTTGTTGGTGTGGTTATTCGATTCTTTTCTTTGATGATTGTCACTCTTCTTGTCTCGTAGAAAATGGCCGGACGTCGTGCAGGAAATAGAGTTCGTGGACGCCATGGAATGGAAATTCCCGACGCAAACAGTGAGGAAGTGAATGGGCAGCCGAGGGAGTTTCCCGACGTGGCTCAGGCCGAAGGGACTATTCCCGGAGGACTAGCCAATGCTGGGCAATTTATTCGTGAGATTGCTACTGCAGTACTAGAGGCTAGCAGAGGTGTTGCAGCAGCTAGGGATCGAGCTGGTAACCATCTTTCTGATGCACTTCATGAGTTTTGCCGTATGGACCCTCCGAAGTTCAATGGCGAAGTGGATCCTATCGAGGCAAATCATTGGCTAACAGAGGTGAAGAAGATTTTCGAGATGTTAGAGATTGGCGACCACAAGATTAGGATTTCTCTTGCTTCCTTTCAGCTCATTGGCGAGGCCAGTGAATGGTGGTCTACCTTGGTGGATGGCAGATGCGATGCTATGCGAGTGCTTGGAGTGGCTAACCCACAGGTCATTGTTGATCCTCTTGTCAGTATGTCTTGGGCCGATTTCGAGTCATCTTTTGAGACTCAGTACTTTCCGGAGTCCTTTCGTGACAAGTTGCGTGAGCAATTCGAGAAGCTAGAGCAGGGTGCGATGTTTGTGAATCAGTATGTCACTAAGTTCCAGTCTTTGGCGAGGTTTTCCCACGATTGGGTGAACACCGAGGAGAAGAAATGTAAGCGATTTGAGAATGGCTTACATCCTAATATTCAGCGACTTGTTGTGGGTCATCGTATCCGAATCTATGCAGACTTAGTGGAGTGCGCTAGGTTGATTGAGTCAAAGATGGAGCCGATCAAAGAAGCAAGAATTTGGGAGCCTAGAAGGCAGTTTTCGGGATCGAGCAGTTCCTCGGGCAGTTTCGGGAGAAAGAGGTCACGTGAGCCTTCTCATTTTCAGCGAGGTCAGAGATCACAATCATAGGGAAATCGTCAGGGTGTGTCCCACCGAGCGGACGTCGTGTGTCACAAGTGCAATCAGCCAGGTCATTATCGTGCAGAGTGCTACCAGACTATTTGTTTCGAGTGTGGTCAGGCAGGTCACACGTCCAAGTCTTGTCAGGCAAAGGGGGGAGAGCGCAGCAAAGCAGGTTCAGTTCAGCAGCCCCGTCAGACTTATCAGCAGTCACAGCAGCAGCAGCAGTTCCAGCGAGCTCCTGTACCTTCCAGTCAGGGTTCCAGGTTTGTGAGGAGAGACCCATCTGGGCCAGGGCAGTCTTCTGGTCAGCGCAGTAGGGCAGGTCAAACACAGATGACGCAAGGCAGAGTTTATGCAGTTCCGGCAGTGGAGCAGCCAGTTGCTACAGAGGCGCCAGAGACTTCTGTTGTACGCGGTATGATTCTTATTTACCATTCTTGGGCATCTGTTCTTATTGATTCGGGTGCGTCGCATTCCTTTTTGGCTTTCTCCTTTGCTTCAGCCTTAGGTCTAGAGTTGGAGGTGTTTGATCCTCCTCTTGTAGTTGAGTCACCGGTAGGAGGCCGCATTCTGTTGAGTCATATCTGTCGCCAGTGCGAGATGACTATTGCAGATCGACGATTCACGTTCGATTTTATTGTTCTTGATATGGCGGGTTTCGATATCATCTTGGGCATAGATTGGTTGTCGTCTCATCATGCCACCATTGATTGCTATCGTCGTCGAGTTCTTATCCGTGATGCCGACGGAGAGTATTTTTACTTCATGGGAGATCGTCGAGAATCTATTGTTTCCTCTTTACTTGATCCGAAGGAGTCTTCATCGATTCATTTTTTGCTTGCTAGCTTAGCGCTAGATGACGACGTTTTGGGCCGTGTTGAGTTACCATTGGTGGTTAGTGACTTTCCAGATGTTTTTCCTGAAGAGTTGCCGGGTTTACCTCCAGTTAGAGATGTCGAGTTCTCTATTGATCTTTATCCAGGTTCCGCACCTATATCTGTTCCTCTGTATCGATTTGCGCTAGTTGAGTTGCGAGAGTTGAAGTTCCAAATAGAGGAGTTGTTTGAGTTGGGTTTTATTCGTCCGAGTTCCTCTCCTTGGGGAGCGCCTGCCTTGTTTGCGAAAAAGAAAGATGGAACTCTTTGTTTGTGTATCGATTATAAGAAGCTAAACCATGTCACCATTAAGAATCGTTATCCTATGCCAAGGATAGATGATCTCTTCGATCAGTTGCAAGGGTCGACATGTTTTTCTAAAATCGACTTAAGGTCGGGCTACAATCAGCTTCATATTCGTAAGGAAGATATTCCTAAAATCGCTTTTCGTACCCGCTATGGTCACTTCGAGTTCGTGGTTATGCCGTTTGGGCTAACTAATGCGCCAGCTACATTCATGGATTTGATGAATTGCATCTTCCGTCCTTACTTAGATCAGTTCGTTGTGGTATTCGTTGACGATATCTTGATTTATTTGGCTACTTCCGAAGAGCATGGCGAGCATCTTCGGGTTGTTCTTGGGCTTTTGAGGGAGCATCAATTGTACGCCAAGTTGAGTAAATGCGAGTTTTGGTTGTCGGAGGTCAAATTTTTGGGTCATGTCGTGTCCCAAGAGGGAGTTTCAGTGGATCCAGCGAAGATTGAGGCTATTGTTACTTGGCCGAGGCCGACAAATGTGTTCGAGGTTCGTAGTTTCTTGGGTCTTGCCGGTTACTACCATCGATTCGTCCTTGACTTTTCTCGTATTGCTACCCCTATGACTCGTTTGATGTGGAAAGATATTCGTTTTGTTTGGGATGACGCTTGTGAAGCTGCTTTTGAGGAGTTGAAGGTTCATTTGACTTCATCGCCTATTCTAATTGTGCCGGAGAGAGGAGTGGGTTATTCCATTTATTGTGATGCATCTCGAGAAGGTTTGGGTTGCGTTCTCATGCAAGGTGGGAAAGTCGTCGCGTATGGTTCTAGGCATCTGAAGACGCATAAAAGAAATTATCCGACGCACGATTTGGAGCTTGCCGCTATTATCTTTGCTTTGAAGAGTTGACAGAACTACTTGTATGGCGAAAAGTTCGAGGTATTTTCGGATCACAAAAGTCTCAAGTACTTATTTATGCAAAAAGAGCTCAACTTGAGGCAACGTCGATGGATGGAGCACATTGAGGATTACGATTTCGAGCTTCAGTATCATCCAGGGAAGGCAAATGTGGTTGCGGATGCCTTGAGTCGTAGGTCTTGTCACCTAGCTCATTTGGCTATTCATGATTGGAAGTGCGTTTCAGGTTTGGGCGACTTTGTTTTGCATGCCGAAGACATTGGTGGAGGTGCTACTTTGTGCGACTTGACTATTCATTCTGATTTATCTCGACGTGTGATTGAGGCGCAAGCGATTGATGAGGAGACTTTGAGAGTTCGTTCTAGATGCGTAGATAGCGAGGCACCATCTGGTTGGGCTATATTCGAAGATGGTAGTGTTCGTTTCAAAGGTAGACTTCTAGTACCGACGCCGTGCCGACAGGAAATTTCTCATGAATTTTATCATTCGCCTTTTGCAGTGCATCCGGGTGGCGACAAGATGTATCATTCCGTTCGTCATCAGTTTTGGTGGTCGGGGATGAGAAGGGATATTGCTATGTTCGTGATGAGATGCTTGACTTGTCAACAGGTGAAGGCAGAGCACCAACGTCCAGCAGGTTTGTTGCAGCCGTTGCCAGTTCCAGAGTGGAAGTGGGATCACGTTACCATGGATTTTGTTTCGGGTTTGCCGAGATTGCAAGATGGAAAGGACGCCATTTGGGTTATCGTTGACAGATTGACCAAATCTGTTCACTTTTTGCCGATTCGTTTGTCGCAGTCTGTGGATTCGTTGAGCCATTTGTATATTCGTGAGATTATTCGTCTCCATGGAGCACCATTGAAAATTATGTCCGATCGCGATCCGCACTTTACGTCTCATTTTTGGAGGAGTTTGCCGAAAGTTTACGGTACCGAATTGCATTTTAGCACCGATTTTCATCCACAAACCGATGGGAAATCGGAGTGCACTATTCAAATCTTAGAAGATATGTTGCGAGCTTGTGTTTTAGACTACCTTAGTAGTTGGTGGGAGTGTTTTCCATTAGTTGAATTCGCGTATAACAATAGTTACCAATCTAGCATTGGTATGACACCGTTCGAAGCTTTGTATGGCTATCCATGTCGATCGCCAGTTTGTTGGATCGAGGTTAGAGATTCTGCAGTGATGGTACCAGAGAGCGTGCAACTAGTTACCGAGCAAGTGAAGAAGATTCGTCAGAGATTGCTAGCAGCATAAAGCCGTTATAAAAGTTATGCCGACAATCGTCGTCGTCCGTTGTCATTCGAAGTGGGTGATCGTGTTTTCTTGAATGTGTCTCCTCGCCGAGGGACATCTCGCTTTGGTAAGAAGGGGAAGCTTGCACCGCGTTACATTGGTCCGTTCGACATCATCGAGAAAGTTGGGAAAGTTGCTTACCGTTTGGCATTACCGTATACTCTTTTAAATATCCATGATGTTTTTCATATTTCTATGCTTAGAAAATACGAGCTGGATCCCTCTCATGTCTTAGATTGGTCTACATTAGCATTGGAAGCGGACATCTCATATGAAGAGAAACCTTTATGTATTTTGGATACGCAAGAGAAGACTTTGCGGGGAAAGTCGATCGTACTAGTGAAGGTTCTTTGGAAGAACCACAGTTTGGAGGAAACGACTTAGGAGAGACGCGACGAGATGGCGGAGAAATATCCTATGCTTTTCGAGTGAGGTAACCGTTTCAATTCTTTTCTATTGCTTTTCTTTTTAGTAAATTTCGAGGACGAAATTCTTATAAAAGGGGGAGTTTGTCACACTCCATAAAATTTAATGCGATTTATATTCGATTTAGATTTTATTTCATTTAGAATTTCGGTTTAAATAGTTCGTTGGGTGTGGAATATATCCTTTTTATTGTTTCAAGGATGCATATACCGCTTAGTAGTCCCGTTGAGCTTAGTTATAGTGTTAGATATTTGTTCGGGATGTCTCGGAAAGACCTTGGGGTCACCATGCAGCATTTTCTGCATTCTGGTGCAGTTGCACCGATGCAAGTTGATGCTGCATTGGTGCAGAGTCTTAGAAATAGGGCTGCATCGGTGCAGAACCGATGCAGAGAGTCTCTGGTCATCCAGGCTTCAGGTGCATCGGTTCAAAGTGGTGCTGCACTGGTGTATGGGAGGTGGGAAACCTTCTGCCCATTCTGATGCAAGTTTGCATCGGTGTAGCTTTGGCTTGACGGTGCAGGAGGGGTTTGCATCGGTGCAGGGTCTGTCTGCACCGGTGCACAAGGCAAATTCTGGGCACTGATCAGGGGTTGCATCGATGCAGGAAATCGTTGCACCGGTGCAACTGCTATCTGGATTGCTTCATTAAGGGTAGTTGTGTCTTTTTACATTGGAATCCTATATATATCGATTTTAGGGCGTGAGAGCTCATTCCCAACAGAAATACTCTCTCTACCTTCCTAAAACTCTAGCACTCTCAATCTCTACCTTCTCTCTTCATTTTAGAGCTCCAAAGGTGGTTTCCGGAAGATTTGTGAAGCATTAACGTCGTAGAGCACGTCCCGAGCTTCACAGTGGTGGTCCTTGTTTGCGTTGGTGTGTAGAGCTCCGAGTCAAGGTTGTGTGTATCTACTTCTAAGGTAGGGGATTCTAAACTTGTATTCTCATATCCTTGTTATACACCTCAATATCTTTACGATTTTGTGTTAGAGATTTGGATGTTTGGGTAGAAGTTGGTCTAATGTCGATTTGTTGTCTTAATCTCGTTTGGGTTGATCAATTGGCATGTATATGGGTTCCTTGAAACTTCAATTTCATTAATCTTTGCTTGGCAATCAAAAGCCCCAATTTTATTAAAAATCTAGATTTTGTTCAAGTGTGGAAATTTGGGGAAAATGCAATTGGAGCCTAGATACATACAATTCATGAAATATCGTACATTTTGACACGTGGGAATATATATAAATTGTGTGAATTTGACCTTGGTACTTGAACAAATCATGAGACGAATAATTATGGAAATTGTGTTATGGCCTTTGGCCCTTACTCTATATGAGGAACATGATGTGCACTGTGGAAATTGAGTTGGCTATTGATACGGGTGGTATACATTGGGTGGCTAGTGCGAGCACCCACGACAATGCGCATTGGAGGGTTGACTGGCCCTTCTCGGCGGGCCGGGGAATCACTAGGAAATTTACGTTTAGAGGTTGACGAGCCCCTAATGATGGAACTAGCCTTGTAACTCATTGAAATTGGTGGATACTCTTATTGGATAAAAGATGAACACGTGATATCTAAACAAATATAATGACGTCGAAAGTTTTGAAATACTACGCCTTTACTTGATAGTCGTACTTCAATATTATGTCTTATTTCTATGCTTGCACCTTCTCTCTTTTGTGTATTCAATGATATGAAACCGTGTTTGGGATTTTCCTACTAGGTGTGGCCTAACCCTCTTCTTTTTAGGGAAAGAGCTAATGGCATAGCTTGGTGGATTCAAGCATATTTTGGAGGAGCATTGGGGCATTGGTCCAACCTATGGGCTTATCTTTTATTTAATTTCAAGTCAATCATGTTTTGTAAGGATATCACTCGTATTTGTAATATTTCTTAAGTTCATGCGATGTGTGACTATTTGGATCATTCAATGTTTTGTGGGAATGGTGATATCCATGGTTTAGACTTTTAATGCATTAGCTCTTATATCTTTATTTTATTCCTTCAAAAAAAACATGGTTTCAAATTTTAAGGGTGTTACACGCAGGACTCTGCGAGGTCAGAGAGAAGGGACGTCGTGCCCCCAAAACTCAGAAAAAGAAGAAAGAGGGATGAGAGATTGGTGAATACTTGGTTTTCAAAGGGTTTTTGGAGCTTCGGATCTTCTCAACTCGTCCAAATCAAGCACTGGGATTAGGGCTGTAAATGAACAGGACCGCTCGCGAACTATTCGAGACTCGGTTCGGTAAAAGTTCGTTCGAGTTCGATTCGTCTATTAAACGAGCCGAACCTGAACCTCAATTTTAGA
>NMUG010001257.1:0-18442 GCA_002855965.1 Monotropa hypopitys
TCACCAATTCTGGAGCAAAACGAGACAAGGACTGGAACTTGGTCGCGTACTGAGAAACCGTAATGTCACCCTGCTGCAACAACTCAAACTTCATCCTTAGCTGCTCACGAAAAGATTTCGGGAAGTACTGATCCTCAAAAGTAGACGTGAACTGCTCCCATGACATCGTACCCGCGTCTTCATCAACTGCTCCTGGATCTGTAACTCTAGCCATCCTCCGTGTGTCCTTCCTAGCTTTAACTATCGAACTCCACCACTCTCCTAATTCACCAACCAACTGATAGAATGCAAAAGACACTCGCATCTCATCCTCATTAATATGAAGGGTGTCCAATGCCTTACAAATCATGGAAAGCCAGTGATTGGCCTCATTAGGCTCACCCTCTCTATTGAAACTAGGAGGGTTCATAGCAAAGAACTCTCGTAAGGCCTCCATCGCCTGATTAGCACCCCTAGCCATGGGGGCTTGAACTGCTCTGGTGGCCTCAACCATTGCCGTAACAAACTGCCTCATAAAAGATCTTGGATCCGCTGCCTCTCCTTGACCCGCATCAATATTTTCTTCTTCGTTAGCATCTTCCACTAGAACATCCTGACGAGCTCTACGACCTCTCCGGCGATTAGCCATACCGGCAACCAAAGCGACTAGTGATGATAAATCCTAGCAAACACATAAATAACACGCTCAATACACAAACCAAGATACAACAATGATCATAAATCTCTACTCACAACCTATGAGCCAAAACCATCTCCTATGCTAGAAAAACAAACCACATACTCAACATACACATACATACACATACATGACCTCTGCAAAAATCATAGATAGCTAGACTCAGTCCATGAACTTACACCAAGCTCATATGCCTCACACAAGAGCATACTAATACCATACAACTCTCAATACATGCGAACGCAAACAAATGACTCCATGGAATGCATATGAAGAACCCATTGAGACTAAGAATCTCCCCCAAGGTTCCAAGGTGTTCGAACGAAAACTCTGATACCAAGTTGTTATGCCCCGGATTTTTAAACCATTTTTTTTAAAATATAAGAAAAACACTTTATAAAAACCCATATGTATCAATTCTTACTACAAGGGGCCATGAATGATCAAACATAAACATCCTTACAAATTCTTTAAGTGAAGTTTGCCTTGAAAATTGAGTACATATATAGCCTTTACAATTGAATTAAAGCCTGCAAGCCACAAGAAAAGGGAAAGGGAATCTTATACAATAACACCTGAACAAAATATAAATGAAATGCTGCTCACTCGAAATGAAGATGAAGCAAGCATATGCCAACTCCCAGCTACAAGCTATCAAACCATGCGACCCTGCATAGAACTGAAAAACAAAGGTTGAGTCATAAAGACCCAGCAAATATGTGTCTATCAAGTGTAAATGTAATCATGGTGATATGTGTATACATTGTGAATTCCTAAGATACAATCCCAAGCATGTCATTTCTCACACACTTCTTACCCATACCACAATTAATCCAATCTCCCGACTAAAGCATATAACCTTACCAAATTCTCTCATTTACATTAGCACACCAAGAAAGACCCAAACATCCTATCTTGCTCAAGACCACTCAAAATACAAACTAATAATCTCTATTCACCACTTACCCCTCAATCACATAACTCGGCAACATACACTAGAACGAAAGGCCACAAAGACTATGGATCTCAATCTCAACCATACCAAGGCAATATGGCTCAACTACAACAACTCGCTAGACAAGGCGTACCCAAGAACACAACTCATTCCTCACAACACCACTACCAACTATCGCATTCAAACCAAACTCTATATCGAATCCACTAGCTAATGCTATGACTTAGCCTCAGCCCATACAATCTACCAAACCACATTAACCATCATCTATTCTCTCTCTTTATATATATATATACATCGGTGAATTGATTTATCTTGAATGATTAGTTTATTCAATTCCCGACTTGGAACAAGTGTTAGAAAAAGGCCACAAGGGATTCGAACCTCTTAGAAAAATCCAGGATCAGCCCTACAGTCAAACCTGGGCTAATTTGGGGTTGCCTCAATAAAATCAAGGACCAACCAACAAAATCATCAAACCGGGAATTGATTTATAGTCACCTTAATGAATTCAAGGATCGACTTACTCACGAATGAATCACAAATTGATTCAAGTTGTCTCAACAAATTTAAGAATAAACCTCGCACACGAATGACTACGAATTGGACCAGAGACCACGAATTGATCTCATCTTCCCACACATCCACATCTACACATTTTTCATTGGTTATTTAATATAGGTAGATTTACTAGATTGACGAATTCAATCTAAGGGAACGAATTTTCCAACACAAGTGACGAGTTCACTTCATAGGAACGAATTCCCATCTAAGTGTGACGAATTCACACATCAACACACGCATTACATATTTAGTTATCCAACCAACCCGACGTACGTATACTTATCTCATAGGGATGAATTCCCAAACTAGTGTGATGAATTCACACATCAACACACAATCCTCTTCACTATGGCATTTCATCAAACACCTAGTGTGCACAAGAGCACACAAGGTCTCTAGTCACCAAGGACTCCTAGACAATCATCCATCTTGCAGCCCAAACACTCAAGAGCGCTCACTAGGACCTAATCAAGACCACACAACCATATCAAACCTTAAATTTGACTCCTAGGACAAAACCCCCAAATTTCACCCAATTTCGAGAAAATCAAAATGCAAGTCCTAGGATTAAAATTGATACCCTCGCATCCTCACATCCACCAAGAACACTCAATTCACATGCAAGGATGCCATTAAATCAAATTTATTCAACAAGATTAATTCATGACTTTCAAATCAAGGATTTTGGGGAAAATATTCAATTTTAATCTTGAAAACCAATTAGGTGATCTAACACAATAACAAGAACACAAGATAGAAATATATTTACCTTAATCCTTGAAGATGGAGAGAACCCTAGATGAGGATGTCTACACAACCCACGAAGCTATGCACATCAATGGAGAGATCTAGGAGATGGGATCAAGGTTCTCCAAAGAACTATCTTCAAAATCACCATGGAAGGTGGGTAGAATTTAGAGAAAAGGGAGAGAGTGTTTTAATGGAGGTAGAGAGAGGCTAGGTCAGAAAAATGGGGGAGATGACCCCTAAATCGGGTAAGGAACATATAAATAGCCCCTAGCCAAGAATGACCAAACTGCTCTTAATGAGTTTCACCCGAACTCTCTGTACACCGGTGCATGCACCGATGCAAACCCCTGTGTACCGATGCACCAACCGATACAACAGGCAAAACCAAGGGACAGAACCACTTTGCACCGGTGCATGCACCGATGCAAACAAAACCAAAACCCAGTAGAACACTTGTGCACCAGTGTATGCACTGATGCACAACCAAAGCCTCCTTGCATCGGTGCATGCACCGATGCAAATAACACCGCAACCATCAGAATCACTTTGCACTGGTGCATCTTAAAGCCCAACCGGTGCACAAGTGCTCTGAAGTGAAGAAAGGGTGCCAAGGCCCTCCTGGGTCATCCCGAGACGTGTCAAACCGATCGAGGACTCACGAGAATGAATCAAACTCCTTTCAAAACAAGTTTTTCCAATCAAGATAGGGCTATTTCGAGATCAAGAAGCGTGCATCTAATTTAAAAATCCTCCAAGATTAATTTATAACCCAAGAATTGAATTTAAAGGACTTTAGAAATTCAAGTCGTGACAGTCCACAAATGGGAAAGCTCTTTGATAGACACGTAATTGTGTATATAAAACATGTCTGTCTAGTCTCTCATCGTTAGATTTCATGAGTTAAATATCCCTTTTAGTTTATGTTTACATTTAATGCGTTTCTCGAGTGTTGTGAGTTTTTCAGAAAAATTTAATGGATTTCTCTCAAAGTTCGGACACGTTGTTGAATCAAGCCATTGGAGAAAAAGTAAAAGAGCGAGCGAACAAGATCAAGTGTACAAACGAGCATTCGGGAGTCACTAAATGGCAAATGAATAACGAGCGAAGTCATTTGGGGAAGAAACCACACTACAGAGGACAAACAACTGAAGACCTAGTTACCGGTAACGCAGAAAGTCACGTTACCGGTAACGTAGCAATAGAGGAGAAACTGAGGACCCGGTTATCGGTAACACAATATTACATGTTACTGGAAATGCAACAAAGGAAGCAGATACTGAGGACTATGTTATCGGTAATACAACATTTTATGTTACCGGTAATGCATGCATTATACAATATACTGAGGACTCAGTTACTGGTAATGCAGTAAGTCACATTACCAGTGATGCAATACGCAAAGGCAAATCGTGATATAAGTTATAAACATTCCCGAAGGACATTTGGGTCATTTCCTCTTCGATTTTCAAGTAGATTTCATGTATTTAAGTAGTAATGTGGCTTTGTGGGAAAAGGACTTAATTTGTGGAACTTATATGAGGGGAAGTTATTTCGAGCAGTTACTGAGATATTAAGTGTGAGTTCAGTTATAATTTGAATTCATTCTCTCTTCTGAAAGGAGGTTAGAACATAACAGATGGGACTCTATTCTATCTTTTGCTGGGTAACTTAGAATAAAAGGTTAGTAGAGGAAAATACAGTAACTTAGAGGAAATGGAGAGAAGAAGGATTCACGTATCTTAATGTAAGTGTTGTTTAATTCTCTTTAAAAGATTTGTTCAGATTATATGTTCTCTTTTGATAATTTTGTTCAACAACCTATACTTTATGCACTTATCTTTTAATTTTTAGTTTAAGTACGATCATCTTGGGTTCATTGTAAGTTCACTTTTCACATTTTATAAAAGTATTCGTGTCTTGTTTATTTTCAATCATTATTTCAGAAATCATGCATTTGTCTAGTGAGTAAATAGTTAGGCCCGGTTAGGGTGAAGATTCATAACTCGATTTATATGATCTAAGGTTCTTATGGAAAATCTATCATTCACAAGGATAATTTACATGGGAAAATCCCTTCAATCAATGAATCCCATTGATTGGTAATCTTTGTTCATAGATCCTTGGCACCTATGATTCTTAGATCACATGTTATGGATATTTAGTGTTTGTACAGTGGCAATGTTCACCATGCCTGAATTATCTTGATTTTTAGTAAGTAGGAACTTGAATTCATATAAATCGTAGATTGAATTGTAGTCCTAACCTAGGCCTCTTTTTCAATTGAGTAAAGGCTAGCATCTCACTGCTAACTTTACACCAAATTACCACTTAATTCACTATCACTTACACCTTCCTGTGGACTTGACTCCGGACTTACCGGATACTATAGTTGTGCGATATATTTCCTTGCACTTGGGGAACGCGTTTTGAATTACAAAGCACAAGCACAAGCACTCTTCTTTTCTTCCCAGGAGTAAAACTCTCAATCCAGACCTCCGACAAAGAAGAACTTGTCCTTCCAGGACTTGTTTGACGAAGGGAGATCCTTTATTAAATCTTCTCCCTTGTCTCGCTTCGAAAAGTACCACCACCCACGAGTCATGGGACTCTCTTTTAGATTGAAAAGATGGAGGAAAATCCTCAGGGATAATGGGGATTTTCCGCTAGAAGAAGCACTCCATAAAATGGCACATCCGACCAAAGTTCTCCAAGAGTTGGGGGTCAATTGTCCAGGTGCCAGCCAAAAATGTGCTAGAATTTCCCTAGTTACGGGAGGAATGGGGATCCATATACCACACACACCCCTCCAAAACCCCCCAAGTAGATGCAATCCTCGTTAGGGGCACTCGAGCAGGCCCTCTCGCCTTGTCGGGGGATGCGGAGCAATACGTGTTTAGGGATATTGTATTTGTCCCTAATCAACTCCAAATCAGAGGCAGAAATAGAGGATTCGTAATTCTAGGCCGTGAATTCATCTTCGGGTCGAGAATTTCTAATGGTGTGAGCCACTATAGGCTCTTCCCTCGAAGCCAGTAGCCTTGCGACTTCTCGTCCTATAAAGGGGGCAACATCCACATCCGTTTCAACACCTTCAACTAGAGAAGGAGAGACAACTTTTTTGCTAAAACTTGCCATTGATAATTCTAAGGTCTGATGTCAGGAGTAACAAAACGAGGCAGGCGAAAGAAGTAAGGAGTAGGGCATACTTAAGGAGGGCCTGTGAAATCCTAAGTCTCAGAAATTGGGTGCAACGCCTAAGAGCAAGGGAAGGGATTCAGCAAATGACGCAAACGAGTGTAAGACAAGAGAATGCCAAGCAATTCAAATTTTCCCTCTGGGAAATCGAAGAAGCCTGATGGTCGAGATCAAAAGAGGATCTGGGGGTCGCGTTGAAGCTGCGATAGACATGTGGCACCGAACATTTAATGTGCACATATTACAAGGGAGATAAACCGTCATTAGAGAATATTTAATTGTTCCTGGCCTCCCAAGCTGATTAGAAGCCCAAAAACATGGGAGCAAATGATAAGGGAAATATTGTAGCAAGTTAGCTCAGACCTGTCCCCAAGTAGGAGCTCGGTGATGACCAAGTCGGGTCAGACTTAGGCTCAGCCACGCGAAGAAAACTTCCACTTCTACGTATAATGCACAAGGAAATAGGGAGACGCTCCCTGGACTCTCAGAACTGGCGGCTAGAGTTACTGAATTCAAGCTACAGGTATATAAAGATAATAACGGTAAACAGCAAAGGTACGCACTAATTATTCTCTCATAACTTTAATAATTTTTCTCTCATCCCACATATACTTACTTGATCGTCGAATGCGGTTCAGAGACACAACCCCCACATTGCGTCTCTGAATCGTTGTCTTGCAAGTAAAAGTTGTTCAAGGAAAGGAGTCGAGCATCAGGTTCAAGCAATTCTTTGGCGAGGCAAGCTGTTCTAGAAACCGATTCATCAATTAGGCATTTAAATTTGTTATGGAATCTAAAATCCGAAAGGCCAATGTCTATTTGAAATGAATATATTTTGTTAAATTCCTTATTCATGTGAAATGTATCACTTATGTATGCTGTAAATGATGAATTTGGAAGGTGGGAGGGAGGATCTTTGATTTTATGACATGTATGAGGACGTGAAGTTTTGCTCGTTTTCTCGTGTGTAATAGCAGCTCTGGCAGAGATTTTCTTTCCACTTATTCCTATTTTGTAAATAACTCTGCTAATCAATTTTATAATGCAGAATATAACAACATAATTATATAACATAACTCATGTAGTTGCTAATATAATGTAAAATGTAAAATGAAAATTTTATGTTATGGAAGTCTTCCACTACGTGTATCATGGGCATTCCCTTGTGCCATTATTATGAGTCTGAGTTGGCCTTGAATGGTTATTGGTAAAGAAGGCAAACATGGAAGTAGGCAGTGAATTCATCTTCGGGCCAAGAATTTCTAATGGGGTGAGCCGCTATAGGCTCTTCCCTCGAAGCCAGTAGCCGTGTGGCTTCTCGTCCTATGAGGGGGCAACATCCACATCCGTTTCAACATCTTCAACCAGGGAAGGAGAGAACTTTTTTGCTAGAACTTGCCATTGATAATTCTAAGGTTTGATGTCAGGACTAACAAAACGAGACAGGCGAAAGAAGTAAGGAGTAAGGCATACCTAAGGAGGGCCTGTGAAATCCTAAGTCTTAGAAATCGGGTGCAATACCTAAGAGCAAGGGAAGGGATTCACCAAATGACGTGAACGAGTGTAAGCCAAGAGAATGCCAAGCAGTTCAAATTCTCCCTCTAGAAAATCAAAGAAGCCTGACGGTCGAGATCAAAGAAGGATTTGGGGGAGTCATGCTGAAGCTGCGATAGACGACATGTGACACCGAACATTTAATGCACACATATTACGAGGGAGGTAAACCGTCATTAGAGAATATTTAATTATTTCTGGCCTCCCGAGCCGATCAAAAGCCCAAAAACAGGGGAGCAGATGATAAGGGAAATATTGTAGCGAGTCAATTCAGACCCTCCCCCAAGTAGGAGCTCGGTGATGACTAGGTCGGGTCAGACTTAGGCTCAGTCACGCGAAGCCGCGAAGAGGAAAGAGGCTGTGCAATGATCTCTTGAGTGACAAGAAGGAAGACGCATGGGTGAGACTCTGTCGAGACACGCATAACTACACCCCCGTGATATCAGTCGAGAATGGCAAAGCAGATCCACGCAGATAAGAAAACTTCCACTGCTGCATAAAATGTACAAGGAAATAGAGAGACGCTCACTGAACTCTCAGAACTGGCAACTAGAGTTATTGAATTCAAGCTAAAGATATATAAAGATAATAACGGTAAACAGCAAAGATACGCACTAATTGTTCTCTCATAACTTTCATAGTTTTCCTCTCATCTCACATATACTAATCAATTTTATAATGCAGAATATAACAATTTTGTAATGTAGAATATAACAACATAATTATATAACATAACTCATGTAGTCGCTAATATAATGTAAAATGTAAAACGAAAATTTTATGTTATGAAAGTCTTCCACTATGTGTATCATGGGCATTCCCTTGTGGCATTATTATGAGTCTGAGTTGGCCTTGAATGGTTATTGGTAAAGAAGGCAAACATGGAAGTATGGTGAGGAAAACAATGGGAAAATAAACCCAACTTTTGGATCTTTGAGCAACCACCACACTGACAATACCTACCAGAACACACAAACAAAGCAAATTTAGAAGAAAAAATCCAGTTCTAATCCTCTACATAAGACAGCAATGACTGATGAACATCAACCCTCCTAAAACAAAATTCCACGTCAACAATTTCTGGGGAGCAGAAGCAGTGCCCCAGGATTCAGCAGCTCAGAATAGAAACACAATGTACAAAGTATGAAGAAAGTCCTTTTAAACATGCAATTATCAAGGTTAATTCAAGACTCAAAACATCAAATTCCAGCCTCATATCAGTTGCATGCAATCTCGCATCTTTGTAGCCAATCACAGTTACAAACAATTACAAAATTAGGTAAGTGCTAGCCTAGCAAAATCCATTCAGATTCGTGTTGGGAGAGAGACGAAGGAATACATTTTACAAACATTAAACAGCTACAAATAGTTACTGAGACATTTGAATTAGCTCAATCGGCGATGTAACAAGACAGATGGACAATAAACAGGGTAAAAAGCTCATTCATGTGACATTTTACTTGGCTCAACTGAAACAATTATCTCTATATATACAACAAACCTCCAAACTGCACTAAGGTAGCCAGACGCCTGCACAGTCCAGAAAGGAGAGGTGACACGAGGGTTAGTAGTAGTCAAACAGGCCCTGCGGCCTGATCTAACCGGCAAAAAGCCCCATTCACACCCCGTCTCCTTTTTCTCTCGACACCCACCAAAATCCAAAGACAGAAACCGGGCATTAAATCATTCTTCCACCCGACAGCTCCATTTTCCACCAATAATGGGAAGGCAAGACAACAAACAGTCCTGATCCGGATGGTGGTGCACAAAGCAAAAATACAACAATTACCTTGCAGAGGGTGGGGGTGTTGTGAATCAGGAGCAAATCAAGAATTGAAGTGTCAATCTATATAAACATCAGCTGTCATCATCCACTACGCCAATATAAGTGAGGTCCGTGCGTCTCACTCTCACAGCCCCCTTGAGCCAGCTGGACGCCTTTAAATTAGCATGGTCAGTTCCACCAATCCCAGAAGTGATAGTTGAAGAAGGGGCTGCTCCAGCTCCATCCTCCAAAAGCATCCACGGGTCCACTTCCGTATCGATTTCCTGTTGCAATGGCAATGGCAATGGCTTTGGCTTTGTTCTTCCAGCTGTAGAAGTGGAAGATCGTATCGAAGAAACTGGATTCCTTTGCGGCGTGTTTGAATTTTGGGGATGGGATCCGGATGCCGAGATGGTGGCTTGGAGCGGAGCGAGGGCAGCGGGTGAGACGGATGGCGGATGGCAACAGATGGACAACTTGAAAGAAGGCAAAAGAATAGGCATTGCAGCTTGGATACGCCACCGAATAGAGTCAGGCAAGTGCATTCGATCCAAATCGTTCTGTGCATTACAGGGATGTGGAGGGTCAGAACTTAATGGGATTCCTTGACAAGATAAGATTAATGATAGGTTTTAAAAAGTTAAGGGGGCATTTGATTTTCTTGCTCAAAACAAGCAATAAGCAAATAATAAGGTTCAGTGCATACCCTTAGTTTGCTTATCTAAAGGAAACTAACAATATCACAATGAGAAATAAGCAATTTCTAACAAAACAAGTCTGCTTATTCTTGTACTTGCTTACAGCTTGTTTAAACCAATCAAGCCTTGTAAACTCCCACTTATGGAAACCCTACATGGGGCTGCACCCCTAAGAACATTAAACCATGCCAACTTACTACAAATGCCACCTTCAATCTGGAAGTGTAAACCGTTCTCTTGTTCTTGTTGTTATAGTAACTCGTACAAAGGTGATTAACCCGTTATTCAACTCCACTTCTAGTCCATGAATTAATGATCAAGTGGCACCCCTCATTTGAAACTTCCTCGACCATCAAAATAAAAAAGCATAAATAGAATTAAGATTAACAAAGATCAAACCTGCAAACTCTCTGCCACCTCACGATCAAACACAGAGAACTCTTTCTTTGACTTTAGCCAACTTGGCCGACAGCTGCTCAACAACCCATGCAGTACTAACAACAACCGATCAAAGACACTTCCACCAGATAATGCTACAGAAGAACCAGCAAAGGCTTCCATTGACAAGTCCGCGTCCCTTTTTAAGGAAAGACTCGTAACTGGAGAAACAGAACAGTCCACATCCTCATGCACAACCCTACTTCCAAGGAGACGGAGTATTACTGAGGCAAACATGTGCCTCATGCTACGAACTGATGGCTCCCTGACAAATCCAGATGCAGAAATGAAACTAAATGAGAAACACCAACAGTAATACTTTTTTGATAATCAAGAAACACCAACAGTAATACGATCAACTGATAACTTCTTCCTTCCACTAATAACAGCAGCCTGCGTAATTAGTGGATGGATAAAAGTAAAGCGAAACAAAATGAGGTAGCTGAAGCAAAGGCCTATTGAAGAAAGGTATTGACTTTTGCACTCCTGTTTATACCATCCACACTATTTTTTTTCCTTTTTTTATTCATGTGAACGGGCAATGCTGCAACATAAATCCACACGAATAAAGTAAAGAAAACGTGGACATGATAAAGCAGAGTGTGGAATCACCACCCTTGAAGAAATTTGTGTGGAACAAATCAGTCGGAAAAACATTCAGGCAATGGTAAAGCATGTAGGACACACAAGCTGCTCCTTGTACTTAATAACAGTTCATAGTCGAAATGCACAATTACCCATCAGCACATATGGTTGGAAACAACCGTACGAGGAACTGCAAACGCAGCGACATAGAAGCACGCAGTGCTGCAGGGGAAGGAGGCAGAGTATCAGCAGTTACTGTAGGGCGTCTAGCTAATCCAGGGCTCCCCCCTCTCATACTTTTACGGCTATTGCTTTTACTACCTTGCCCATCTATTCCAGAATTTACCGTTCCGCCCTGCTTACTTGCCCCACGAGTAACCGTATTTATTTGTTGCTCAATACTACTCATCTGCTTAATCAAATCACTTGCAAAGGTATTGCGTGAATCGTCGGAGCTTTGATCAATGCAAGAGAGAACTAACTCAATAAGAGCCCTCTCAGTTACGTACTGTTGGGAGACATCCAACTCTTCAGTGGATTCTCTTCCCAACCTTTTCAAGTCAGTTCCTTCTTCAACAACCTCCCCTTCTTCAATAGAGATGGATTCAAACTTCCGCACGTCTCCCTTACTTGCCAAAAGATCCGATTTAGAATAACACCAACCCCAAGGCTTCCGATATCGGGGCTTAGTTGACAGGCCTTTACTCTCAGCAATATTAGTAAGACGTTGCCTAATAGATTTCCGTCCAAAAAGAACATCAGGGCCTCCAAGGAACCACTTAGCTTGCAACAGCACAGAATCATCAAGTGACTTCCCAAAGAGATGTATGACCTCTGAAAAAAGAGCAGCAGCATCAGGCCTCACTAACAATCTTGTGAGGATCATTTCAATGAAATTGTTTTCATTCTCAGAAGCAACCGCTTTATCAGGATTTGGAGAGACAGCACGTATAGCCTCAGCTAAGGAGGTATCACGAGACTCGAGTTTTTCAATCAGGGCTTGCTCATTTAGAAGCAACCTGAGCTCAACCCACTGCCAATGAAATTTCGCAGCTTGAAGTGTATCTAAAACATGCACCAGCTTATCCAGAAGTTTTGTATAATTGTCTCCATACTGAACTCCTGACTCACCACGACCCCCATCATCCTTTGTAAACACTGAAAGCGGCATCTTACAATCAATTACAGCATACAGAAAAAGCCTTGCACGAAGAGGAACAAAAGCCATCGCCTTCAGATACATGTCTGGACCATTCAATTCTAGCATTGCAGCAAACTCAGAATCAGTGGTATCAGAAGCTACAATATCATAAAAGCCACGAGTTTCTCTCAGACAGACATCTCGAAAAGGGAGGTGCTTTATGGCATCACTTATTGCCAGCGCTGAAGTGTGGTACAATTGGTGGACATCTTCACGGGTAACAATACTCGTGTTAAATATGAATGGCCTCCATATCACAAAAGCAAATATCGAATAAGCAGGTGGAAAGATCAAGTTGAGAGGAAGTGTCCGTTGCATTCTGGATAGACCTATTACAGATGCTTCCCCAAGAAGCTCCACAATTAATCCATCAGAAACAGTTCTGCAGTTGCCAACCAGCACTCTAAACCAATGAACGGAAATCTCAACCATGTTATCCAACTTGACCGTCCCAACGGAACGCTCGTTCCCATTAGAATTGGATCTCGTACTTCTTACAAACTGAATTACATCCAACCCTTCTTTTAATCTGAAAACAGACAACATTCTCTCCAGGGTAGACACTCCATGAAGAATTGCCCCCACAACTAGAGCTGAAACACAAGCTGCAATCTTCGCAGTCCTTCCCAGAACTGACTTTGTAGAACTGTTCAAGATTTCGATAGACAAGTTTGCACTAGAATCATGAGATTCTGGAGAGAGCTGAAACTGACCACGAGGAGGCTTCCCAGGAGCAAAAGCCTGAGCAAGGGCTGAAGAAGCTTCTGTTGCAAGAGCTATCTCAAACACGCGACTTTGACGCTCTCCCAGTGCTTCCTTAAGAAGGCATAGGCAAGTAAGATGAATACGTAGAATTCGGCGAGCAAATGTCAATGGACCAGTAGCAGATGGTAAACTTAGCTGATGACCACTTGTTGGAAAATCAGGAATTTTTGCAACAACTGGACCAATGCTATTAACAATTGCAGAAATGGCAGAGGACACCAAAGATGGGTCGCCTTCTTGAGCAGCACCGCCAGTTTGCCTCATACATTCCATTAGGCCTACAATTATTTGCTGTGCCATTTGATACCCATCATCACCTTTCTCAAGGGACAGACTTTTGACTGTACCAGTAGCAAATAGTTTCCTTTCTTTGCCATAGTAATACTGAAAAGCTTCTTCAACATGTTTTTGCACTGTCTCTTTCATGCTCAAGCCCACTCTAGATACTCGGACGCCACTTATCTTTTGGCGTAAAAAATCGTCGAGATCTTCAACTCCTGCGGGAACTCCAAGTGGAAGACCAAACTCTCCATCCAGTGATCTTCCCGAATCAAGTTCAGGGAGAAGTCTTTTATCGCATGTTGCCTTAAAGCTCTTCTCCCATTCAACAACACTGGCTACATTACCATATTTCTTCAGCAAGTACCTAGCATAACATAAAGCTGCTGAACCTGAAACCCTTACATTAGATGCCATGATAGTGGCTCCACGAAGCGTAATTGCAGATAAAGTTTCAGGAAGAAGATCAGTAGCAACAAGAATATTTTCGTACCTAAAACAAACCTAGTAATCAGTAAATCGATAAGATAAAATTTAAATCCCATCTTCAACATTATCCAACAGCTAGATGCAATACCAAACACAGATGGAGACTATAAACACAAGAACAGGCACAGAAAAAAAAAACTTCAATAAACAACAGCAAAGATAAGATAAATATTCAGCAAGAAGATGGTTCATAAAACAAAGAAACTTGTGAAAATGGATCTTTGTCGTCTCTTGTTTAAATAGCAGAGAAGAGGTAACGTCTCTTGTTTAAATAGCAGAGAAGAGGTAACGTAAATCAAGGTTCCATTCATTCTTATTCATGTTCATCCTGGCTGCAAACTAGAAAACTTTTTCTTCCACTCCTTCATTCTCCCAGCGCCAAAAGAAACAATAAAAAGAGAATACTTTATGGCTAAGAAATTTCTGAAATAAGTCCACCGTTAATATGGAAGGCTACAACAGACAATAACATCCAACAAAAACTGGTTGAACAACAGAAAATAACATTCAACAGAACTGAAAGACTTAGAACATGGCCCAAAACCTGGTGATAAGATAGCATACAGTGCTAGCAAAACAAAAATATAAGAAGCAATACAAATCCAAATAACATCACTTCAACAGAACAGATACAATTGCTTGGAACTCACAGAACTCATACAGTAAGCGAAGGCCACAATATAACAAGGGACGCAACAAACTTTCCAGAGATCTGTTTTACACTGGAACTCTTCAAAAGATACGGAGGTGCACAAATGGGTGTCTGCATGTGTGTGTTTCACACACACACACACACACAGTGAGTGAGTGAGTGAGTGAGTGAGTGAGTGAGTGAGAGAGAGAGAGAGAGAGAGAGAGAGCAGGGGTGTCCTATAGTGTGGGGTGCACTATATGGTTGTAGTGCACCATCCGGACCATTGATTTCGGCAATTAATGGTATGGATTTCACTTCGGCAATTAATGATCTGAGCCGTTAATTGCCGAAGTGAAATACGGACCATAGATTTCCAATATCAATGGTCCGGATGGGTGCACTACAGCAGACCTGTAGTTAGCCCCCGCACTACAGAGACCCCTGATCGGGGGGAAGGGGGGATAATTCATCGAGGCGTTATTTACAACACATACCGTCACTTTTTTACGCTTCTAAATAGGTTATAAGAAGACAAATTCTATACAGATTCAAAGGTCATATGACATGAGCCATAAGACGTTAAAAGATTGAAACCATTTGTAATATACTAATATTTGCAAACACGCAAGAACAAGAACCAACAAACTAAATGTGGAAGCACAGTGAAGTTATAAATATAAAGAAGATTGAGAGTACCTCCGAATAGATGACAAAAGAAATGCCTCTCCCACATCACACACATTGCTTCCCGCACTTCTTGGTAGCATGAGGATGTTCCTCCTGCCATGAACTGTAGAACTGGGTCTACTGAGAACCTTTGGCAACAACCAAAGAAGAAATCTGGCTGCTGAAACTAAATCATTAGCACTGTCCATCAAGTACAGTACAGCAGATAACTCATCGTCGCCAAACTTCCATCTTGTAGAACTCTTGTCATCAACAGAAGGAAATGGCCTACTATACTGGCCAACATTAGCGGCAGCCTTTTCATTTTCTTCCACAAGCTCCCTGGCCAGAGTTACCAACCAAACTGTGATAACCCTCTTCTCCACGAATCGCATCTTCTTTAAACTTTTTCCAACTGAGACTATATCTCCAGACTGAAGTGCCCTGGTCCTACCTATCGATTTCGGACCTTCTCCATCAAAACCGGGTCTGTGGTGCGAGCAGCTCAGCTTACTATCACAAACATGGCTAGTGGATGCTCCCTGGCTACCTTCAATCCTAGCAGCCGCTAATTGAGCAAGACTTTGAGTTTTACGCACAACTTTTTGCCTACCCCTTGAGGCCTGTTTGGGTGGCTTAAGAGGGGGATCGGTTTTTACTGCTTCCATGGATTTTATACCCTTCCTCGCCCACCAGCTTTCTTCATCATCTGATGGAATTGGTGATTGTCCTTGAAGGTGTGAGACCCTTTCCTCACTTAACTTTTGTCTCTTTGCCTTTCTACATTCTTCGCACCCAGTTGTCCCTTCCCCCAGTTCCATTATGTTGCTAGCTGACCCAACAGGCATCTTGACACTCCCTTGAGACTCATCTATTCCGGTATCAGTGGATGTAGAAGAAGAATTTGGGAGCTGCAACAATACTGAAATAGCCGCCTTCAGCTCTTCAAGCTCATCACCTGAGTTTGGATGATGCTTTTGTTTTTTAGATGAACTATTTGCCCTGTTTGAATTCTTGTGATGATCAATCAGCCCACGAAGCAGAAGACACCGTTCATTTGAGTACACATTTATCGCCTCCGAGAGCACTCCCGCTTCAATGATTTGTGCCTCCTCCAAAGCATCACGAACGTAAGACCCAGGCAAGTGCTTCAAGATACTATAATGCCTCTTCTGTCTATGCAAGTCTACCAGAGGCCCACTGCCATCCATAATTCCACTAACAATCAGCTGTCTCACATATGCCTGAGGGTAAAAAATACCACAACGGGTGAGTTCCACAATAAGGAGTTGAAGGCGCTTGAAACCTTCACCGTTTTGTGCTTCATGTTGATCAATCCAGCATACTATAATGTCATGTAATGGACCTGGGCTTCCGAAAATATCTGGCAACTCTTTAATTTTAGCCACGTTCCTTGGATTATCTTTATGCCCGTTAACAGCTCCCACAAAATTCCAAACCGAATACTTATTGAACTGGCCAGAGCCTGTTGCAAGGCTATTATTAACTCCATGGGTGATGTCATCCTTGCGACAAATTGAACTTTGAATGTCTTTTATCTTTAGCTTTAAAATCCGAATAGCAAGGTATACTTGAGAGAAATCTTTTCTACCAGTGAACTTCATACCACGAGGTTGAGCAGTCCGAGAATCCCGGAAATCGCAAGCTGCCCACTCACAAAGAAAAAATACAGAACAGACAAATGACAAACTCGCAGTTCCAATCCACTTCAAAGACGATTTCAAGCATGGGCTGACATCCGCCACCCATCTGTCATCAACAGATCCATCACAAAGATCTTTAAACAGAAAATTATATGCGATTCTCACATCTCCCTGTCTAAGTGCCTTATCCAACTCCTGCACAGCTTTTGCAACATTGTGACCTGGATAGCTGGGTTTTGCAGCCATTGCAAGATTATCCGCCCGTTTCTGGATGGATGAAACAACGCAATCAATATGTACGGATTGATATTGCAGTTCAAGCCCTTTATCTTTAAGCAGACAACGAACATCTACAGAACCACTAGTCATCTTCGATGCACCATCAGATACCTTTGATAAGAAACTCCCATCGTTTACCACTTGAGATGATACCACACAAGGTGGCAAAGGAAAGCAATCCAAAGCAACAAAAGTATCAGGCACGGCCAGTATCATGTAACGAAGCATCTCAACCAGAGCAGACGTGGTGTATGCTCTCCTGGAATTATCTACAAGGTCAGAACCCCCTGGAGAAGGTTCCTGAATGAAACGAACAGCTAATCCCACAACAGTGCGCACATAAGTTTGAGATAAGACAACAGTTTCCATGACGCCATATAAGATAGGCAATACCAACTGCAAGGTGGCTAGCAGATCTTTTTCCTGAAAAGTAAAATACGACCCAGAAAATAATGAAGCCCAATAAATACTGGCCCCTCTGCAAATAAGTATTCTATTAATCACCTCCCAATAAATAGATCTAGGAAATTATTTAAGAGTACCTGCAGTTGATTGAGAACCCAATCAATGATGAGTGAAGGAAGGAGAAGCCCTTCTGTGTGGTGCCATTGTACAATACGCACGACATACCACCATTTAAAATGTACAGAAGGTTCCTCGCCATTATTATTAAGTGTTGATGCTTGATCACTTTTTTGCTGCATCGACCCACCATAAGCCATCTGTGGGGACCTATCCCTAACATGTGAATTTGAATAAGCAGCATTCCTGGAGACAAACTCGTCGAGGAGATGTTGCAAGTAATCAATAACATCTTTTGTCCACTGCTCTGTGCGGGAAAGCTGAGTCTTGTCTGCCACCCCAGAAGATATACTCGAAGATACAGGCCGTACCTGCATTTACAATATTAAAAATAAGCAAGGGAAAGTTGAAAATACCCAATCATCGTTACCAGTGATCACAGGATCCATACCTGGTTAAGATAAGTCACTTTTATATACCAAGTAGCCCTCAGTAGCGGAACATTATTCCTGATAAGAACTTCAAAAAGAGATTTCTTCCTGTGGCCATGAGGAATGTGATCGGCCAAAGAACGCAATCTCTTATGGGGTTGTGATAAACCCTGGAAGGAAGTCAAAATTTGTCAAGTCGTCAATTTTTGGGATAAACAATAGCAGGTATATGGTCATTGCTCAATTCTTACCAGCCCCTCAGCAGATAAAGTTTGGGAAGGAGGGGGCATAGTCCTATCCATAGTTTTCAAAGGCGTTTTTGGGGCTCGCCC